>JASAOE010000605.1:0-150000 GCA_029964075.1 Patiria pectinifera
TGTCTGACTTTGGACTTGACTGGTGATTAACAAAACGAAAAGTCTGGATTGGCGTCGATGTTAAGTGCGCTTGGGTCGGTGTTTCTTGAGCTGCCTTCGCTGGTGGAATCGCTCGCAGTTCTATTTGCTTCGTCTGCTGCGGTCGGCGACAGCGGCGGCACTGTCGAAGGAGCTTTGCCAGCGGGGGAAAAGCCTCTAAGAAAGCCGCTCGATACTGACTGTTCGTCACGCTGTACACCAGAGTGTTGACGGAGCTGTTGACAAGGCGAATGATTCCTACGCAGACGACAATGTCGAGAATGGTCCAGTGGATATCGGCAACTTCTATTACCCCTTGTGACAAGGAGAACAGGAATATCAGGCTGATGATAGTGTTTGCAATGTCCATTAAATTGAGAACGAAGAAGACAGCAGTGTTGACGCTCTAGGTCGGTGTGGCACAACTTAATAATGATGAAAATATACGAAAAAAAAGTTATGGTAAACGTTGCCAGGAAAATCAGTAGAAAGATGACAAAACATACTTGAGGGAAAACCAAATTCGTGGCATATTTGCTATGAGATGCGAGTCCACCCAAAGCGCCAGTGGCAAGTGCTGCTACCCATACGCCTGCTGATGCTTTGGCTGCTCGTGCCTTGCTCGCTCGCGCTCTCTGGTTTAGCGGTTGGCGTACGGCGGAGAATCTTTCAACTGCGATGACAGTCACAAAGCAATACGAAGTAATCTGTGTCGTTGAAGAAGCTATGCGTACAGCTAAGTAGGTACCTGAAGCTATGTGTGTGTATTCGGCAACCCATGTTGTAGACATATATACATATGATCAGAAAGGCAGCGTCAGCCACTGCTAAATTCGACAGATAGACGTTAATGATCGTGCGCATGGACTTCACTCGAATTACAACGAAGAGAAAAATCAAGTTTAGCAGGATTCCGATAGGGGCAATGATTTTGTCACACTGACGGATTATGCTGTCGTTGTCTTTCCGATGAACCTCGGCATCACTCAAAAGCTGTCTCTCATTTGCAGTTAGTCCGTCGCTTTGTCTTATTGTTTCATTCATCTTTCTTACGGAATGACGTCTCGACAGTCTTGGTTCACAAGTCGAACTGCATAGCTAGATTTTAATTCGTCTTGGGACCGAGCAATATGAAATAAGAAAAGAAAGCGAGAAACACTGGGCATGCAATATAAACAACTCACTGTTCGCACTATAAATCGGATAATTCTCGTTTTCGATTCGCTCCAAGGGTGAGTTCGAACCAAGGGTTAACACGGAGCATGGGTTTGTGCAGTTTAACATTACCTACACTGGATTTGGTTTAATAAAATGAGAATTAAAAAAAAATTCCTGCAATCTTTGTCATGTGGTGTGAACCTACATCCTGCATCCACACGCTGCCCCATCACACCCCCACCCGATCCCAACCCTGGCCACCCCCACAGTTTGGCCAAAGGTATGCACACATTTCTAATTAACCTAAACTCCCGAGTGTTAGTTCTGTATTTTGTTTACAAATTAGATGTAGTGGTCACGTGATGTCAACTTCAGCAAACTGATCCCTTCCGCACTGCATGTATATTCCTAAAAGTAGCGACATAAACTGTTTAATGTGGGCAGACATGATCTTAAATGTTTGGGTTCCCTGTCAGTTGCCCGTTGGTAGCAAATTCAAACCAGCTAGTCTGGTTCCCTGACCTGACAATTCCCCAACTTCTGTAAATGCTCCGTTCGTCTGAAGTAGGAACCAAAGTGACATGTTCTGTCTTTTTTTTAGCATCAATGACCCTAATTATTTAAACATACTTATCAGTGTAGCAATACTTGCTATAAAATACCATATCCATCAATTTCTCAAAATTACAGCAAAAGCTAATGCTGTATATTACTTTTAGGCATCATCCTTGATCCAAGTTTTCGAAATCAATTAACTTCCTGAACGTCAGAAGTTTCAATTTACTTGGTTTTTTCTCCCCCAGCATATCTATATACAGTTTCTGATTTGTTTGAGACAACATAGTAGTGATACCAAAATTTCAATATCGAAACACGCTTGTGTTTCCTCGTACTTACACTATGATCACGGTCACGCGTTGAACAATTTAATAGCTGTAAGGTATTAAATAGCTACAAAGTCATCACGTGAACACATTACTGTAATACTGTGACCATGATTTTGCGGTTTATTTGTGACACTCCAGCACAAAACGAAGTGGACACATTTTGAAAACTGGAATTTGGGCTCATATGAAGATACATTGAATAAGCTTTCCAATGATGAAGGCCTACATTTTATGGTTTGTGCAATGATACGGGTTTGGATAAAGGACATATTGGAACAGGTCGGGCAAGGTATAGAGTAGGGCGGTAGGGCAGGATTGAGGGTAGTGGGGTTAGGTGGAAAGAGAGGGTATGAAAAGGACACATTGGAATAGGTCGAACAAGGTATAGTGTTAGGGTAGGATTGAGGGTAGTGAGGTGAGGTTGAAAGAGAGGGTAGGATAGAGGACACATTGGAACAGGTCGGGTAAGCTATAGGGTAGGGTGGGAATGAGGGTAGTGGGGTTAGGTGGAAAGAGAGGGTAGGATAAAGGACACATTGGAACAGGTCGAACAAGGTATAGTGTTAGGGTAGGATTGAGGGTAGTGAGGTGAGGTTGAAAGAGAGGGTAGGATAGAGGACACATTGGAACAGGTCGGGTAAGCTATAGGGTAGGGTAGGATTGAGGGTAGTGAGGTGAGGTGGAAAGAGAGGGTAGGATAAAGGACACATTGGAACAGGTCGGGCAAGGTATAGTGTTAGGGTAGGATTGAGGGTAGTGAGGTGAGGTTGAAAGAGAGGGTAGGATAACGGACGGACACATTGGAACAGGTCGGGTAAGGTAGGTAGGGTAGGATTTAGAGTAGTGGGGCGAGGGTTGAAAGAGAGGGTAGGATAAAGGACACATTGGAACAGGTCTGGCAAGGTAGTAAGGTAGGGTAGGATTGAGGGTAGTGGTGTGAGGTGGAAAGAGAGGGTAGAATAAATTACACATTGGCAACCAAGCAACCCAAACATCAATTTGAACTGCACGAACCCATGCTCCAGATGGTCGAGCTCACCCTCGGAGCGAGTATAGAAATACACCATTCACGAGATAGTGCCTTTAACTCCATTGGATCTGGTGATCGAAAAGAAAACTAACTTTCCGGACATTCCCATTTAAGGCGAGTTGATTATATTGCATGCTTTGTGTTTCTCGCTTTCTTTTCTTTTGTTTTTCATATTGCTCGGTCCAAAGACGAGTTATGATATGGCTATGAATGTAGATACATTTCGACTTGTGAATCAGGCTTGTCAAGACGTCGTCCTATAAGAAAGATGAATCGAACAATAAAACATAGCGACGGACTGACGCCCCATGAGAGGCAGCTTTCCCGTGATCTCGATGCTCATGCTCAAAACTACCGCAACATAATCTCTCACTTTGATAAAATCATCGGCCCCATCGGAATCCTGCTAAACTTTATTTTTCTCTTCGTAGTAATGCGAGTGAAGTCCATGCGCTCGATCATCAACGTCTATCTATCGAATTTAGCAGTGGCTGACGCTGCCTATCTGGTCATAGCCATGTCAACAACATGGGCTGCAGAAGAAACACACGTAGCTTCAGGCGCTTACCTGGCCACACGCATAGCTTCTACAACGATGCAGATTGCTTCGTACTGCTTCGTGACTGTCATAGCGGTTGAAAGATTCGCCGCCGTACGCCAACCGCTAACCCAGAGAGCGCGAGCGAGCAAGTCACGAGCAGCCAAGGTGTCAGCAGGCGTCTGGGTAGTGGCAGTTGTCATGAGCGTTTTGGAAGGACTGGCATTTGATAAGAATTATGTCACGAATGAGGTTTTCACTGAAGTAATCATTGTCATCCTTCTACTGATTTACCTGGCAACGTTTACCACAACTATTTCCTCGTATATTTACATCGTTATTAAGTTATGCCACACCGACAGAGAGCATCAAGAAGGCCAAACCCGTCGAGTTTACCCCGTCGTCCGCATGCTGGTCATCAACACTGCTGTCTTCTTCGTTCTCAATTCATTGGACATCGCTTACCTTGTCATCGTCCTTATACTCCTGTTCTCCAGGCTCTCATCCGTGGCAGAAGCTTTCGATATCTTCTGGACCGGTCTTGACGTGCAGGTCTGCGTAGGTATCTTTCGCCTCATCAACAGCTCCATCAATACGCTGGTGTACAGCGTGACGAACAGTCAATATCGAGCGGCTTTCTTGGAGGCTTTCCCCCCGCTGGCAAAGCTCCTTCGACAGTGCAGCCGCGGCTGCCGCCAACTGCAAAAGACGGAGCAGATAGAACTTCGAGCGATTCCACCAGCAAAGGCAGCTCAAGAATCACCAGCCCAAGCGAACTGAACATTTTAGTCGAGTCAATCACAAGTCAGCTCCCAAGTCAGACACAAGTAAGACCACAAGTATCAAGGATGTAGACTATCCAACCTGATTCCTCCGATCAGAGTATTTGAGAAAAAAACCCGACTTTCTGCCTGTTCTCATCCATATACTGTTGCTATTACCTAGATGTAGAACAAAAGGATATTTCTATAGCTTTGTCCCACGCGCTCCATCTCTTTGGAATTCTTTGCCTGGTGTTTGTTTGCCTCCAACCTATGATCTGTCCTATTTCTAGAGGAATGTAAAGTAGCTTGTGAGTGATGTCAATTCCTACCTTCAGTTTTTCTGAGTATTTACTCTTCTGTTTATTTTTCTCCTGTAGCCCTATACCATGAGTGAAGTCTTGTTCAGAGAAAATTTGCATAAGAAACCGTAAACACAGTTAAATTGGAATAGCTTGTGAATGGTTTAGATCTAAGGATTTAATTGCGATTGACTTTTGTGAGGATTTTGTGAAGTTTTGATTAAAAGTCACACATGGCAACTCGATTGAAGATTTTCCTTAAAGGGCCCAATTTGTTTTAAAATTCAATCCTTGAAAATACACGTTTGTGTTTCATTTAAACTTAGTTTCATTTTCGTTTCGCCATTTTCAATGGTATTTTGGTGTCTTTTTGGTTTTCATGCTGATGCAATTTTCCATATTTATGAGCGAATGTGTGATGTCATTTCCGGCAGAAACCTTAATGTAACAGTAATTTCAGCACAAAAAGTTACCAGAATTTTGGATATTTTCCTGTGAGTTGTAAATGTTCTTTTCTTTGGTGATTCGTTGTCGTGTAAGTGCCATAGACATATAATAAAACCTAGACACGACATACATTGCTATTGCACCTGTGAGCAAAATGCTAAGCGTATAGACTAATGTTAATTACGCGAACGCTCATTATTGGCGTGACGTGTCGCGCAAGATCTTGCGCGACGCGTCACGCCCATAATGAGAGCATTATTTTGAATCGTTTGGTGGAAAAAACAACTATAAGTGGTGCACGATTTTGATGGCGCCGCTGGCCTGAACATACGTGGGTATACGTATGTGAAGTATGCGCGTAAATCGAAGCCACATAATTCGCGCATCGCGCCAAGCAGGCCGCGTGACGCAGCCCGTTTTGCTCACAGAATTCACAACGTAAAAGCAGATAATGTCGTGTCTAGGTTTTATTATATGTCTGTGGTAAGTGCATGGCAGTAAGCCCATGCGCAAACTTTTCTCACATTCATGTTTTCAATGAACACATTTTAGGGTCACAAGTTGAACACAAAAAAAAACAACCAAATAGTGTCTTCCTGAAAATGGCATCACAGCAACAGCGCCCTCAGTTGTCTGGAAAAGCATGGACAATTCGAAATGTTTAAGAAGTGCACTTTTCAATCCAATTGACCTATCGCGGTAGAATCGCGTAAGAATCGCGTCAACGCAGCTTGTTAAAAATATATTCCATTACATGATATACAAATGGACGCGGAACGCGCAAAATCTGGGACAAACAAAACTTAGTATACAAAACTTAGTATACAAGGGTTGTCTAAGGGGCGTGGCTAACTCGCAAACGCTGATAGGTCAATTAACCAAATAGTTAAAGTAGTCCAATAGTTTTCGTACTTTTATGAGAAGTAGAAAGTTGCTTAAAATGTGTTCCTTACAAAACAATCATCTCATGGACCCTTCAATTCCATTTAGCTTTTTTTTTGGAACTGGACGACACATCTGACATTCCCTACGTTACAAACTTCGTGACGTTTCCTACATTTGGGTAGGCGTACCTTAATTTGGAATCATAACTAGTGGCGTAAATTCGTGTCGACAAATGAGGGGGGGGGGGGGTCATGCTTGCAAAATCGTGGCAGCACACTGGTCGTTGTAAAATAACTTGAAAAGCGGTAGGGGTGGACACAAACTAGGTGGCGCTGTTCATACTACCATCTTGTGTTAATATTATTGTACACAAAGTAGGTCAAGTAAAATTAAAAAAACATGCGACCATGTGCAGTTTAAAAACGCTTATTTGCAACCATAAACATTTTGATTTGCATCACACGTTTGGCTGTGTGTCTGTATAGTTCCTTAAAAATAAGCATTTTCGTTAAGATTTATTGGCTGTTCTCGACCTCATAGAGGGTTGGTTTGTAGCGTGATGTGTACATAAAGTAATTGTGTATTGTGTATAGATTGTTTTGCTTTGTCATAATTTTTGTCTAGTTTTCAATGTTTTGTATTTTATACCTGTTTTTAATTCATGTACACTGGTAAATCAATGTTTATGTAGTTTTTCAGCATGACAATATATAAATCTTGAATCTTGAATAAAAAAAAAACGCGAAAAGCTAGCTAGCTTGGCCTATTGGATTCAAGCTTCAGAGTCGTTATATTTTTGTCTCGCTTTTCAACTTACAAAGTGTAAAATTTGTCTTTAAATTAAAACAAAATTCCCAATAGCAACTAACAATTCGGGGGGGGGGGGTAGAAACTTGCAAAGTACCAGTTAACAGCAATAAATATGAGATACATTTTGGTTGGTAACCTGTTGTTGATGTGCTTAGCGGAATTGGAGACTTTTGGGACACTTGAGTACGGCAGCAAACACACCGGTCCTTTGGAATTGTTTGCGTCATGTTTAAGCTAATGTGCGCATGTTCAAAAGGAGCCAGTGTGTTTGCTGCCGCCAAGCGTCCCAAAAGTCTCCCATCCTCTGCTGAATTAAACGGTTCGTAAGTGATCTTGCGCGGACGTGGGTAAGTCCACGTGCTGTCTTCTCTATCAGCAGCGTGTGGACATCTTTTGTTCAGAGATCCACACGTGCATGTACACCTTGGCAAACGCTAAACACGTCGGTATTGAATGGAAGGACGTTAGGGCGAACAATGGGTCAATTTGGATTTTTTTCTCGGGTATTATATCGATAGAACATGGAAATATCTTTCATTTGATATACATTTTGTCTCAAGGGGCTACGTCATTCTAAATTAACAGTATGAAAAAAGACAGCAAGAGGTTTTTGTCAATGTTTTTTCCCCGGCAAAAGGATGTTAGCATGTAAATCTAATGTGTTCCAAGTGCGCTAACGTCCAACTGAAGTGGATAGGTAAAGCCAAGTTTATTCCCCAGCAAAAACAAGTCATGATTTAAAGAAGTTGTGGAATGCTCGAAGACATTTCTGTCATTTTTCGGGTATATGTAGCCTAAGGTGTGATGAAATAAAAACGACTATTGTGTCTGTCATGAAATGAGTACAAAGGGTACTTTTGAGAGCTGTTTTCAGGTCCTGTTTCGACCTGAACGTGCAATTTGTGTAAAAGTCGTCGTTGGGGGCAGCAAACAAAATATAGTAAATCGTGACGTAATAAACAGGACTCGTTTATACTACGTTGCATCGGGAGTGCTGCATCAAATGTGATCGGTGTCAAATGTGATCGGTGTAACAAACTACTTAATGTGGGCAACATAACATGCAAAAAATGCTGCCTGGGTTGTCTGTCAGTTGCCCCCTGGTATGACGTCACACGTAACATGGTCTATAGACCTAAACCACTTAACACAAATACCCTGTCCTATTTTTACTTGCCACAGTTTTTGAACACCTTGAAACAGCCATGTGGTTGCGAAGGGCGATTTCTAAAGGTTACGTAATACTTTATTTTGAATGAAACTACATGTACACAAAACCTGGCACAAAACATGGTCTATGGGATTTTCCTTCGCACAGTATAAGCGTCTATGATATATGTACAGATTTGGCTATTAATTATGCAAAACAAGACTGCGTCTTGAACTCGAGATTCTTACCATTCAGCGGGCGCCTTCTATATCGAAGTCTTCGGTAACCCGTTGTTGTATAACAAAAACATGACAACAAAATTGACCAATTAACAGCTTAATTCACATTTCTTATCGAACTGACGTCAGAGTTTTTTAAAGCTGACTTCAATTGGCTAACGCGCAGGTCACATCAAATGTGAATTGCTAATATTATATTAGACCTTAGGGAGAGGAGTCCGTTAGACAACGGGTGATGCGCAGACTACACAAATCTATTCACTTGGACCAATTTCTGAAATGGGGCTTTGGGCTCGTTGGGAAAGACAATCATAAGCTTTCTAATGAAATATGGGAATCGGACAAAATCTGGCAGAGTTATAAGCATTTCCAATTTGTTTCACAATATCATCCTTGATCCAACTTTTTATTCGGAATCAATTTCATTTCCTGGACGTCAGAAGTAGTGGTGCGGCATAGCTCCAATATGCTTAAGTATTGTGCAAATTGTGATACAAGAATGAAACTTCGCATGTTGGTTCTTCATGCCATAAAGAAAATTTTCAGATATGGCGGCATCTCATATTTGACCTCTGGTGAACTTTAGAAGTCAACGAACTTTTTGCATACTCTATTCATAGCTTTTGTTCTTCAAAAGTTCACTTTCCTATGACCCAAGTCTATGTCATAGGTCTTCATACAATAAATATAATGATCAGATGTGGATAAAATCATATCTGACCTCTGGTGACCTTTGAGAGGTCCATGACCTTTGTAAACCTGTTTCAAGCTATTTGTAAGATTTAATCTTTAAACCTTTTTTTTTCATGATTTATGCCTAAATGAAAGGTGTTCACGCTATAAAGAAAATTTTTATACATAAGTCATTTTATATTCAGCCTCTGGTCACCTTACGAGAGGTCATGACCTTTGTAATACAATAGCCTACATATGGATATTAATAAGATTTTCATAATTGTAAATGCCACTTTTTTTCATGACCCAAGTCTCAAGCTTGGCTCTTGGTGTCATGAAAAGAATGTTCAGATGTGGGGACATCACATTTGACGTATTGATACCCTTGGAGAGGTCAATGAACTTTGTATATCTTAGTTGCCGTTATTCATCATATTTATTCGCCAAAACGCCATTTTTTGTGATTCAAGCGTCAATAATGCCAAAGATTGGTATTGCACCTATTAGTTTACAGTCATGTTATGAATTTAGACCCTACAAACATTTTTTAGGTGACCTCTGACTTTGTTTCTCCTTGTTTTATTGACAGACACAATATGATGGGATTGGAATAGAAATATGTGGGTCTGGTTTGTAATGGACAATGTACATATGTCAAGCAATATAAACTCTGGTGTACCTAATAAACCCTGCTGTATCCACTTAGACTTGGATAGCCACGTTTTTAACCATTTTACCAAAACCAATGGTAACTGTAAGAGAGTGATGCTTACATTCTTACACGTTTACGTCTGCCCTTATAAATAGGAAAATTGAGATAAGAGGTCATGCAAAAAAAAATCGTTGGGGTCTTACTTCATGACATGTTGTAGACTGACTATTAAAATACACTCCTTTTGCTCTGATTATACGACGGTCATGAAACAAATGGCATTTGGAAGATTAAACATGATAAATTACAGCAATCAGAGTATACAGAGTTCATTGACCTCGCAAAGGTCATCAGAGATCAAAATATAAAATGTCTACATATCTGAAAATTCATATCATGGCAAGCATACCCAAAATTTAGATATGGGTAATAAAAAAGTGATGTTTTGAGAAGTTAATCCTCTGACTGTCTATAAATAGGATACACAAAGTTCATTGACCCCTTGAAGGTCATCAGATACGAGATTCCCTACATATGAAATTCTTTTCATAGCATGAGCCACTTAACATTATGACTTGGGTCTTAAAAAAAAATTGGGGTTTAAAGGGTATATCGTATAAATAACTATAAATAAAGTTAGTGCAGTTAATACAACAATCATTGACATCTGGAAGGTCATCAAAGGTCAATTGTGATTTTTTTTTTTTGAATTTGGTCGTTATTTACATTATATGAAGACTATACATAGACTTAAGTCATAGGAAAGTGATGTTTTCAAGAACAATAGGTATAAATAGAGTATTCAAAGGTCATTGACCCCTCAAAGGTCACCAGAGGTCAGATATGAAATACATGTACCTCCATATCTGATTTTTTTTGTAATGGCATGAAGACCTCACATGCCAAGTTTCATGCTTTTATCACAAAATGCACAATTCTTTCCCTATGCCGCACCACTAAAGTTTAAATTCCTTTTTTTACCCAGCATATTCTTATACAGTTTCTGGTTTGCTTGAGACAATAGTAGTGATACCAAAAATTCATTATCGAAACACGATTGGGTTTCCTCGTTCATACACTGGTCACAACCACATGTTGAACGATTTATTCTCAGAAAGTTTTTTTATAGCTATAAAGTCATCACGTGAACTCATGACTATAATATTTTGGCCATGATTTGGGGCTTTATTTTTGACACTCCAGCACAAAACCAGTAACTTGGACAAATTTTGAAGACTGGGATTTGGGCTCATTGGAAAGGACATTTAATAAGCTTTCCAATGATGTAGGCCTACAAAATATGGTTTAAGGGATAGCCGCTTACTAAGCAAGTGACTATGATTACGCTAGCAGATTTTGGTGATTAATTATGCAAAACAAGACTGCGTTTTGACCTCAAGATTCCGACCATTCAGTGGGCGCCTTTCTGTCGGGTCTTTAGTAACCCATTGTTGTATTACAAAACATGGCAGCAATTTTACCAATCAACAGCTTAGGCTAAAAATGTGCACGCTCTCATAATTATATCGGACTTTGTTGCTGAGCTTGCGGGCTATATTTTGTGCCGGAGGGCAACGGCCAAACTATGAGTTCACGTGATGACTTTGTAGCTATCTAATGCTTTTCCGATGACAAATCTTTCAACATGTGACTGTGACTAGTGTATGAACGAGGAAACTTAATCGTAATTTGATAATGAACTTTTGGTATCACTACTATTGTCTCAAGCAAACCAGACACTTTATAAGAATACTCTGGGAGAAATGAGGAAGCAAATTGAAACTCCTGACGATCAGGAAATTAAAGAACCAAGTAAGATGGATCAGGGATGAGTTTTAAATTGACTGAAGACAACATAATGTTTGTGTAATCACGCATATTTCAAGCAAACATTTCATCGTTGAAATCAAATGGGATTTCATGACGCCGCATCCAAAACGTATTCCACGGTGTTTTTAAACTGTGATAGCTTAAAAAAAGAAGAAATAAAAGACGGGATTATTTGTCTAAGTGGTTTAGGTCTATAGATCATGTTACGTGTGACGTCATACCAGCGGGCAACCGACAGACAACCCAGACATGCATGTAAGCATCTTTTGCATGTTATTTTGCAAACATTAAGTTTGTTACGACTTTGACACATTTCACATCTCAAGAGATACACAAGCAGTGCAGAAAAGTACAGTTGGCTGAAAGTTGGCATCACGTGACCACAACAGTCAATCGAATTTGTTTAAAACACATTTTACTTGTTTCATAGAAAAACACTTTAGATTAGCAAACACTTTAGGATTTAGATAAATTATGTTAAACGTTTGCTGAGGTGGGATGGCGTGGGTATGGGTGGATGGGGTGGGTCGGACTGGACGGGGTGGGGTGCGGTGCGCGTGGATTTTGATTCGCATGCTATAAAACGAAATCCAATCTCAATTGGGACGAGCTTAGTAATACACAACTCTCGAAATAGCGCCTTTAACTCCATTGGATCTGCTGATCAACCCTTTAGATATATGTGGTCGAATTTGAAATGATACATTTGTGACATTCTTATTTCAGACACGGAAATGAGTTTGTTTTTCATGTAGTGCACGCCAAGTGTATTTTCGCTTTCTTTTTCTTCGTTCACAATGTCGTTCTATAAAAGAAAGATGAATGGATCAATAAGACACAGCGACGGACTGACATCCCATGAGAGGCAGCATTTCCGTGATGTCAAAGCTCATGAGCAAGACAACTTCGACATAATCCGTCAGTTTGCCAAAATCATCGCCCCCATCGGAATCCTGCTTAACTTTATTTTTCTCTTCGTTGCAATTCGAGTGAAGTCCATGCGCACGATCATCAACGTCTATCTGTCGAATTTAGCAGTTGCTGACGCTGCCTTTCAGATTCTAACAATGTCGACAACATGGGCAGCAGAAGACACACATATACCTTCAGCTGCTTTCCTGGCCGTACTCATAGCTTCTATAACGATGCATATTGCTTCGTATTTCTTCGTGACTGTCATAGCGGTTGAAAGATTCTCCGCCGTACGTCATCCGCTAACCCAGAGAGCGCAAGCGAGCAAGTCACGAGCAGCCAAGGTATCAGCAGGGGTCTGGGTTGTTGCAGTTGTCACTGGCATTTTGGCAGGACTCGCAACTGATTCCACTTATGTCACGAATATTTCTTTCAATGAAGCATGTGTTGTCATCTTTCTCCTGATTTACCTCGCTACGTTTACCATAACTATTTCCTCGTGTATTTTCATCGTTATTAAGTTGTGCCAAAGTGACCGAGAGCGTCAAGCAGGCCAAACCCGTCGAGTTTACCCCGTCGTCCGCATGCTGGTCATCAACACCGCTGTCTTCTTCGTTCTCATTTCAATGGACATCGCTTACAGCCTCATCAACTTTATACGCCTGTTCGTCACGCTCTCAGCAGCAGAAAATGTGGATATCTACTGGGCCGGTCTCGACTTATGTGTCTGCATAGTATTCTTTCGGCACATCAACAGCTCCATCAATACTCTGGTGTATAGCGTGACGAACAGTCAGTATCGAGCGGCGTTCTTGGAGGCTTTCCCCCCGCTAGCAAAGCTCCTTCGACAGTGCCGCCACTGCCGCCGACCGCAGCAGACGGCGCAGATAGAAGTTGGAGCGATTCCAGCAGCGAAGGCAGCTCAAGAGTCACCGGTCTAAGCGCCGAAGGTCAGCGGCGAGGCGGCTAGCTTCCGCCAGCGAGGAGTCGATCAGCTGCAGATACGCGGTCGAGGATGTCAATCCACCGAGGGCAAGGAGCTCCACAATGTCGCAGCCAGAAGTTTTTGGAGCAAAGTGCTGGATTATTGCACGGGTAGGATGTTGCGGTGGTAGGCGGAGGACGTGGTCAAGCCAACGGACTTTTCGCTGGCTGCGCAGCGAGGCAGGATCCGGAAGCCGGTGATGATTGACGGGTCCGGTCTCGAAGTACCGAGTTGGAAATGTGCTCATACCACCGGATATTCTCATTTGTCCCTAGCGTCTTCCGCTGAAGCCGGTTTTGGTATGGCCGCGACCGTGAGATAAAACTGTGCCAACACAGTGGCCTCTAATGCGCCGGCATCACTCCGTTCGCTTTCAAGGGGATACTTAGGCGAATCCGCAATAAAAGCGTTGGCAAGACGGAGTGCGAACATCACATCGCTAGGGAACGCTCTTTCCCTTTAATTCCTCTTTCTTATCTCTTTAATCATGTTGATAATTTAAAAAAATGGAAATTTACACCAATTTATTTACATTATTCCTCCTCTGGTTTAATTATTTCAGAAAAAAAGACACATCTAGGCAATTTTTGGGGGGTTTCTTTTTTTTTTACATTTCATAACTCATGCTTTTCGACAACTGCGGGCGCTGTTGCTGTGATGTCGCTTTAGACATACACTCTTCGAAATTTTACTTTCATGCACTAATAAAACAATGTACCACCAAAGCCAAAGAAAATATCACGGCAAGCCATCAAAACGCTTGGAAACGTTTGATGCTGGATCATGGAGCAGCTGTAAGACTGAAATTTCTGCCTGAAATGACATCACAGCATTACTCATAAATATGCAAATTCGCACAAGAAGCTAAACCACAGAGGCACCAAAACACCCTTGAAAATGGCAATATGAAGATTGTCAAATAAAGATAAATTTGATAAAAAGGTATATTAAAAGGATTGCGGGAAAAATGTTTTATTACAGTGGCCCTTTAAGCTATATATTTTTTGTAAGTAAAACTAAGGAATTGCAGTGGACGTAACATTTTAAATGTATACTGATACTCTATGGACTCTGAAGTATGGCCACTTTTCGTCCGCCAGGAAAAAGGGGGAAAAAATCTGCTTTTCAGGTAACAGAAAAGTAGACAAGTAGAAATGTTACAAAACGTTCAATCTGCTTTAATTTCAGGAAGCAGAAAAGTAGAAAAGTCGAAAAATGTATTGTACAAAAACGTACAATCTGCTTTTCTGCATTTCTGATAGCAGAAAAGCAGATGGCCACTTTTCGTCCTCCATTGTCTGAAGGTGTAGTGAAGACCCTACACAATGGTATTTATCCCATCGCATTTGGACACCAAGGTCCGGAGATACAGCTAGTTAAATGAAAGGGCTTGAATTCCAAATTTGGCTACTTTTCAGATTATATCTAAGCTGTGCTGCTGCACAAACCAAACAAGTGCAATTTCGTTTTATCGACTTTACATTCACGTTACAATCTTGACTGTTGTAATGCTTATGAAAAAAAAAAATGGACATTACAGTTAATACAGTAAGACTTAATGGTACTTATGTCACAGAATTGCTCCTTACAAAGCTAATGTTCTGAAATACTTGTCCATGAGGAATATTCTTCAACCCATGGTTCCACTGGTGAACAGGTTAAAAGAAACCGATTTATTGTCCTCAGACTTGTATTGACTGCTTCATATTTTTGAGACATAGAGCTGTCGTATGTGTATAACATTTCCCTGCGGTTTTTATAAGAGGGGCCCGCTGAATGGTCAGAATCTCGAGATCGAGGCGCAGTCTTGTTTTGCATAATTAATCGCCAAATCTGCTCGCATATCATAGACCCTTGCTGTGCAAGGAGACATTCCATAGACTAGGTTTTGTGCCGGAGAGCAAAGGCCAAACTATGAGTTCACGTGACGACTTTGTAGCTATCTAATGCTTTTCCGAAAACAAATCTTTCAACGTGTGACTATGACTAGTGTATGAACGAGGAAACTTAATCGTAATTTGATAATGAGCTTTTGGTATCACTACCATTGTCTCAAGCAAACCAGAAACTTTATAAAAATATGCCAGGGAAAATGAGCAAGCAAATTGAAACTCCTGCTTTATTTCAGGTAGCAAAAAAGTAGAAAAGTCGAAAAATTCATTGTACAAAAACGTACAATCTGCTTTCTGCATTTCTGATAGCAGAAAAGCAGATGGCCATTTTTCGTCCTCCATTGTCTGAAGGTGTAGTGAAGACCCTACACAATGGTCTTTATCCCATCGCATTTGAACACCAAGGTCCGGAGATACGGCTAGTTAAATGAAAGGACTTGAATTCCAAATTTGGCCACTTTTCAAGTTTATATCTAAGCTGTGCTGCTGCACAAACCAAACAAGTGCAATTTCGTTTTATCGACTTTACAATCACGTTACAATCTTGACTGTTGTTATGCTTATGAAAAAAATGGACATTGCAGTTAATACAGTAAGACTTAATGGTACTTATGTCACAGAATTGCTCCTTACAGAGCTAATGTTCTGAAATAAGTGTCTATGAGGAATATTCTTCAACCCATGGTTCCACTGGTGAACAGGTTAAAAGAAACCGATTTATTGTCCTCAAACTTGTTTTGACTGCTTCATATTTTTGAGACATAGAGCAGTCGTATGTGTATAACATTTCCCTGGTGTTTTTTTTTTTTATAAGAGGTAGATGTATCTTTAGAAATGTTGACAAGTACAAGATCAACACGTTGCATATGATTTGTAATTGGCAGCTGTCTATTTTTGGCTTCATATTCTCATTACGCACGTGGGATGGCGCGAATTTTGTAGGGGACGGGGCCCACCGTTATTCCCCCCTTGGGCTCGAAGGATACCCCTGTAGCGCCCTCAGGCGATTCAAAGGTGAACTGATGCAGGAGAAACGTGAAGAAGATGAAGAGTTCCATCTTGGCAAGGTTTTCGCCCAGGCAAACCCGACGACCTACGTATGTTTAGTTTATTATTAAAACAAAAAGAGAACACTTATGGTGAGAAAAATGGATTCAATTATTTCGTTTCGTTTTTTTTCGAATTGCAATAATTACTGCCTTGCCATATTCAGACTTAAAGGAGTGCACGCACACTGTGCATTGAACTGTTTGATGATTAAAGCACTAGGTAAGCCTGTATGGAAACTAAGTTTACCAGTTTAGTAAGACAATGAATCGTGTCAATAGTTTCCTGTTCCATTTTGTGCTCCTATAAATTCTTGCCCGAGTCCTGAATTAATTGTCTACGTACATTGTGTACAAGTTTATCTAGCTCCTGATAGCTTTTATAAGTATATTTTCTGCAATCTGTAAAATGTCTCAACGGCTTTTCTACTTCACTGATTCATCATTCAATCACGCAACGTCATCAATGTCTAATTCACTTCTTCATTGTTTTGTCACTGATGAACATACTTACCGATTCCAAAAGGAACAAAGTGATCCCTGGCTCGGAAGTTGCCTTCCTCGTCAAGGAATCGCTCCGGCTTGAACTCTCTGGGATTGGTCCATTCAGTATCATCGTAGCATACTTGCCATAGGTTGGGTACTATGAGAGCCCCCTTGGGTATGTGGTACCTGAGAATGTGAACCATTAATAACGGAAAAAATCTTGATTTGAAAGTGTGAACTCATGTTACAACTGATAATGCAGTAACCAACGTACAACGTTTCACCAACCGATAATATCACTAAAATTTACCGATAATGTATCACTATTTACAAAAATTGACTGACAGTGAAGTTACATTTACTACACTATCAGTCCATTGTTGTTAAATTATCGGTATGTGATACATTATAGGTCAATTTGGGTGACATTATCCGTCGGTTACTACATTGCCAGTTGTAACACTCTTAAAATGATGCATCAAGGATTGTTTCTTTATTGAAACGTATATTGTACATTTATTTCTTGTTGTGATTACTGTGTTGAGATCATTTGTGATGGTACGTGTGCTCGAACCCTGACGGAGAAAATGATACTTGTGTTCTTCAGCAAGACACTTTAATACAATTTCCTATCTCTATTCATGAGGAGATAAGCTTTTGCCGCACACGAGTTACACGTACTGGGCAAAAGGTCATTCGAGGTTGTTTTAGCAACACGTAGCTCAGAAAATATCGCCTTTTGCGGTAAATGTTTGCTGAGTTTTCTGCCTCGCGAGGCCGTGAGGCAAATATCTCGCCTGTTTGATTTCTTCCGCCTCGCGAGGCGAGAAACTCACCGTGTACGGGCAACCTGAGCTTCGTGCTGAGCCCAAAAAATAACTATTGGAGGGACATTTTCTGTTCAAGTGATTTCAAGAGAATGTTTTGCTGGATGGCTTGTGTATCTATTAACAAAATCATGCGACCGACACACAAGGATAATCTGGCCACAAATCAACTAGCTTGACCTCGAAAATATATAGTCAATGACAAAGTCGCTGACAATTTTGTTGGGGGCCGTAATTATAAAATCAAGTGTACAAAGCACATGCTGTCATTGGCCATTTTTGGCTCAGCACGTAGTTCATCAGGTTGCCTGCACACGGTCAGTTGCGCTTTGTGACGCAAGAGAAATAAAACACGATAGATATTTGCCTCACGGCCTGGTGAGGCATATCATACAAAGGCCAGCTGGTAGCAAAACTGTACGAACACGGTGATATTTTCTGAGCTACGTGGTGAGCAAACGGTCTCGACTGACTTTTTAACTCAGCACGTAGCTCCCGTGTGCGCCGGGCTTTACAGCATCAAGAAATTGATCTCCTTGCCCTGTGAATAGGCGTAATAACTGTGAAGTGCTTAATAAATTGGGGCGTCGGTATAAAGCCCTGTATAATTAGCACCTCATTCATAGTATTACCCTGATACTGCTGTATCTTCCATGCAGCGGTGCGGTACGCTGAGTGGAGCAATACATCCAACTCGCTGGATCTCACTGAGCACTGCCTGGGTGTACGGTAGTTTTAGTTTATCAGAGAGTTGGGGTAGTCTGTCACGACCCACGATGTTTTCTAGCTCATCTTGGACCCTCTTCTGGATCTCAGTGTAGGCTACCATGTAGAGGATGGCCCAGCGAAGCGTACTGGCCGAGGTCCCTGCCCCGGCCGAGAAGAGTCCTGCGATGGTGTAATACAAACTGTTTGTGTTCAGGTAGGTTGGAAGGCCCTGGCTTTCCTTGTGTCTCATTTCGTTGTAAAATGCGTCGATGTAATCCCGCGAGCTCCCGTGCTCGTAACCTGTGTCGTGATCTTCCAAGATGTCCTTGATGAAAGCCATCAATCGATTGTTGACTTCAATCTGTCTCTTGACAATGGGAAGGAATGTCAACTTGGAGAACATAGGGATAAATTCCAGAACCCCTCCTGCACCTGCTATTTCGATGATATCATCGGATATTTGCAGAAGCTCGATGAATCTCTCGTCGGTGTACTCGAATCTCTTCCCGAAGAGAACTGAACAAACCACGTTGGCCGTGGCGCTCTCCATAGCGCAGCGAAGGTCAAACTTCCGTCCTCCTGTTTTTCGTATCTCCTCCATGAGGCATTGTGCCTCAGTCGAGATTTGCTTCTCGTAGCTGGACTTCGCCATCCCCAAGGAGCGGAGAGTGGTCACTGAAAACCTCCGTAATTCTTCCCATTCCTCCCCGGAGGCACTCACCACACCTTGCAAAGAAACACAATAGAACATCTCCTCGGAGTGGTTTGTATCTAATACCACGTAGATAATACAGTGATCTGACATACCGTGCTCCTGGAGACATGCACACAATAGGGGACAAACGATTGTATACGTCTCCACAGAGCAATTTTTTATAGATGAACACGTCTCCACAAGGTTTTCACGAAATAGATATCAGGATTTTACTCAAAAACTAGGAATATCCAAGGTATATTAATCCCTCGCAAATGGTAGAGTTTTAGAAAAGGGATATTAAGTCCGAATTTCAGCCAAGGAAATTAATTCTGGTTAAAATAAGAGCATTTTGAAACTGTACTTTCAAACTCAAAAGCGTTTCAAAAGGGGTCACAAAATGGTTGTTCCGAAGTAAATGCTCCTAAATCTGAAGTCATCCGATTACAGAAACTTCGAGCGAGGGGGGGGGGGGGGATTTGGGGGTTGGAAGGAGCTGGAATTCAATTGACTCCCGTCGGGGACGCCATACCGCAACAAAGCAGCCGCAAAGAGAGGCTTGCTTTCTGGCCAGATTTCGAAGTCGGAGATTTTGTTCTCCCAATTTTTGGATGAAATATGAGTTATCCATCCTTCATCATACCGTACAAGTAGTTATGGGGAATATTTCAAAACCTCGCTTCTTTATAGGGTACAGGCCAGTTAATCGGCCCGAAATTGCCTACGCCGGCCGAATTTTGATTTGTATGACCTCAATATTTTCTTTAATTGAGCATACTGTGGGCCATGACTTTGAGGGTTTGTGAAAGATATGGGTGGAAGCCGTGCACAGGACTGTGAGCTTGTAGTTCCGTTCAATTTGGATGAAATTGGGGAGGTTCTAAAAGCGCTATATTTTGCAATGGAGTGCAGGCATGGTTTTTTCAAAATGGCGATGGTCTGCAGTACCATTTTCAGGGGTGATCATCTTCGGATGGAAATTTCTCCTCAAAGTCATCAGTTGTCCCAAACAAATTAAAAAAGAAACTGAGAGATGATAAAATAAGCTTTCATTCGATGTATGTCTCGAACACTTTGGAGAGTAGTGAGTATTTTTTAGTGAGAAATTATCATTGGGGTCTTTGGAAAATTATTTACCGGTTTGCAACCCCAGGAAAGCCTAGGGAGAAAAGAAAAACAAAGATAAACCGCTGTAACGAAACGGGCAAGACTAGTGCGAGTCAGCCCGCTGGTCTAACGGTTGTGCCATTAGAGGGCGCACTATATGAACCGTCCACTAAGGCCAAAAAAATATAATAAGTCGGTCACTGGTCAGCGCGCACGTCGATTTTAATCATGCGCGTCAATCTTTTTTTTTCCCAAAATGTTCCGCAGTAGCTCCAACAGCGCCCTCTATTACCGCACCTCCTCCGGGTTTTTTTTACCACAGAGCACAAAGGAATGGGAAATTGCACCAAGGCAAATGATCGAGAGCACCAAGGGAAATTATGGAGGACACCAATGTACATGAGGACACCAAAAAAACCAAAATAGTACCCAAACTTGTCTGTACAATACAAGCTTGGAAAAAAAAAAAGCCGCGTCGCCGCGTCAATTCCGGAACTTTGGTCTGACCAGAGACCGAATATTTCACTAGCTTCTTTGCCCAAGACAATAATGTTGCTAGCATAGCATCGCGACTTTGGGCGTGATCCCATGGTTTATGGCTTTTGTTAAGCGCCCGTTAAACAAATACATTGACAAATTAGGGAAATGCCAACATGGCCGGATAGCGCATGTAGCGCACCGCAATGGCAATCCGAAAATCGCCGGTTCAAACCCTGCTCAAGTCAATTTCCTTGTTCACTTTTGAAAGACTTATAATAATAAACCTACTCAGTGTCCCTTTGTGGGTTATTTAAGAATGTAATGGCTGAAGTCTTTTTTTTTCATTTTTCCATTTTTCTGCACCCCCTTTTTAGGAGGGGGAGGGGGGTAATTAGGAGAGGGGGAAGTGGGATAGGGGTAACCTTAACTTACCATGTCCAGGCAGGCTTTTCTGACAGATCTCAAAAGTAGGACGACCGCTTAACTGATGCAGAGCTAACGCCTTCTTGATGACGTCGAAGTCTTGCAAGACGACAACTAGTCGGTTTGTCAGATAGAAGCTGCACACGGGTCCGTATCTGATTGGTGTTTGAAACGGAAACGATATGGGAAAATAGGAATGTGCACTGAATTCACCTCTGAAACTTTAAAGAACATTTCCTTTACAACAGCTTTCGAAAATGTGACGCCCTTGCTTATGCACAGCTTGGAAACAGGTCCACTCGTACGCGAAAACAGGTCAACTCGTACGCAAGAGGATTGTTGAAGTCTAAAAATGTAGCGGACTTACCATTTAAATGCCCAATACGGGTGGCACTGTGTTGTCGTATATCGCACGATGTGGGCTTTGACAGGGTGCAAAGGTCCGGGGGGAAATATCATATTTGTTTTGTTGGACGTAAGCAATGAAAAGCTGATTTAAAAATCAACTAATAGGGACCACACTGACTCAGTAACACAAAATACTCCTTTCCGAAAAAAAAAACCCCAGTATGTCGACTTACCGACCCACCGACCCGAACAAACAGTTTTAGTATATCACATGTACTTGTACGACGCTAGTCTATACTCAAGGGTACGATTTGGCTCGCGTACGAGTTTGTTTGCGTACGAATTGGCTCGCGTAAGAGTTGGCTTGCGTACAAGTTGGTTCACGTACGAGTTGACCTGTGTACGAGATGGTCGTGTACGAGTTGATCGCGTATGAGTTGGTCGCGTGCGAGTTGGCTCGCGTACGGGTTAACCTGTATTCCACGGCTCGTATAAAATGCGTGTGTGGCTATCACTAGCAATATACATGTACCAGCTTCCCTGTCCGCTTGAGTGGGCATTAAGGTTCCAGACCAGTAAATAAACTTCCATAGACCCCAATGGTAAATGCTCACACTTCAGAAATTCGGGAAAAATACTCACAACTCTCCAAGGTGTTCGAGACACACATCAAATTAAAGTTTATTTCATCATCTTTCATTTTCTTTTCAATTTTCGGGGGGTTAACTCATGACTTTTAGGAGAAATTTCCATCCGAAGATGATCACCCCTGAAAATAGTCCTGAAGCCCTTCGCCATGTTGAAAAACGATGCCTACACGCCACTGCAAAATAGAGCGCTTGAAGGGCCCCAAATTCATCCAAATTGAACGGAACTACAAGCTCACAGTCCTGTGCACGGCTTCCACCCATATTTTTTACAAACCCTCAAGTTCATGGCCCACAGCATGCTCAAATACTGAAGATTTTGAGGGCATGCAAATCGTGATTTGGCCGGCGCAGGCAATTTCGGACCGATTTAATGGTCTGCAACCTATAGTTGTCCCTTTGTGTATTCTGTGTTACTCTAACACACGCTCTGCATGATATACATGTACAATGTACATGTACATGTACGTGTGCATGTAATAGACTTATTGCGAAGAGGAATTCCAATTTACTGCAGAATTAGTCGCATACGTAGGTCCACTATTAACAGAACACTTAGGCCTATAGAAAACTGAGTATAAATTATCTCATTCAATTTTCATTAAAAAGAACTTAAGAATAGCACATCTCCCTCTTTACGCAACTTGGACTGGAATATGAACACACTGGAAACTCACAATCTATACACAGTCAAGTATTTATTAAATGACATGAAAGTAAGTTAGCCAGGTGTTAGCTTAATTGAGGAAACGATAACACTGCATATACATGTGCAATTTCTTAATTACACCACGAAATGTTTTGTCGTTTTGTTCCGTCCCCTACACATGCAGTCATGTTGAAATTACATTACCGTCTAACATGGTACAAATAAAACTACCAAAACACTAACCAAAATTCCTATATTCTACTTATAACGATTTAAAAAGCAGCAAACCTAACTTAGCTAGATCCAGGTCTTACCGTTGCCTCAATTCACTCAATGTTTCGTACGTCGGCACTTTGCTCACTGCTAACTGCGGTAAATACCCGAGCAATGGCCATCCCCACGGGCCGGGAGGCAGATTACGTGGCTTACGAATCAACAAGGCGACAACTACAAACACCAAGAAAATAACCAGAAAAGTCCAGATATCTAAACCTAACGAGGTGTTCGAAAAATCCATGATTTGCTTTCACGTTCTCGCGGTAAGCAATGTTGACCTATATCCTGCAGTTTGGTTTCCAATCTCGCACAGCAACGTCTTGTGCGTTGTACGGTCGAGGTACCAGTTTAGGCATTAGACATGACCCTTGACCTTCACTCACTGCATAGACTTGTTGAAGTCGATTATTAGATGTGCTTTGTCAGCGGCGCCGCTAAAACAGGACCTCGCCTTTTCAGAAAAAAACCGAGGAAATTGTAGAAAACTTGGGGATTGGGGAAATTGGAAATTATTTTATATATTCTATAATTACAACTTATTAAGACGTTCATATTAAACAATACAGTCAAGCAAGTTATCAGCAAAATGTATAACAATTTAAGTACATATACATGTACATGTATACAGCTGTCAATGGACATCAACTTACTGATTGATACTGACATACATTCAATGCACATTAAAAAATTTAATGTCGTTGTAGTCTTTTTTAATTATCCACTTTTCATTTGCATTAAATCTACTATCTAGCAAATTTTGATTAACTGGTAAATACTTGATCAACGTTTTATATATTGTTCAATCCACGGTTTTTATTGTAATTTTTAAACATATCTTCTTTTATTTATAATATGCATTAGCAGGGGCGTAAAACCCGGAGGGGGACGGCGGATGGGTGTATATATCCCCCCCCCTACTTATTGACCAGGGGGGATGGGCTATTGAATCATCCCACCACTTTTTTTTGTAATGAGAAAGAAAATGCGGATTTTGAGGTATTTTCCGAAAGTCCCAGCAATAAAAATGTATTCAATAGCACAGAAAATAGTGGAGAAACAAAGTACAAAAGCTTTAAAAATGTATGTGCGAGTATACATATTGATTTACATTTTTATCCCAAAGAGCGCCCCTAGTACAATGTGACTGCCCAGCCCCCCCCCCACCCCCGTGCTTTTCGAATTTCCACGGCCGGGCAATTTTAGGATTTTGGGCATCCCCCATCACCCCCTCCCCCCACTCGCCGGCACAGATTTACGCCACTGTGTATTAGTACTTTTAATTTTATTATAAGCCGATTTCATCTGCAAGGTTAACGGCTACCGATTGTTTTGTTGTTGTTGTTTTTTTTATAGAATAATCACTTGAGGCGACATCCAAGTAACTCGAACCGCAAACAAGCGCGTTCCCTCCAGGTTACTGGCACGATGCGCAGTTTTGTCGCAAGGACCCCACTGTCAAACCGGTTTTCCACAGGAGTCGCCGCGTTGGAGTTACCTTCAAATATCTGTGGACGGGATATTAAACGAGAAATCATTTTTCTTGATTAGCTTCCGAAAATCAATGTTCTAGGTGGGTGAATATTGTTCGGGCATTCTTTGAGCGGTGTTTTGTGAAGGGTTCTTGACTTCGATTTCACACATTTTTTTGGTAACAAATATCGATTCTTTAGAACTGTATAGAAATAATCAAACATCCTTTTAGGGATTTCATAATTGTAAAATGCACTATTTGTCTCAAAATGTAAAGTCCCACGCGGTTCCTAACACTGAGGGCGCTGTTGCTGTCATGTCAAATGGGACACACAGAACGGGATTTTTCTATACAAATTTTGAACCCTATTATGAATCGACAATGAAACACCAAAAAAACAGTAAGTCGACTGCGTCAAGACCCCAAAATGCTGGAAACCTTTGATTCAGCAGGAGACTTGATCTTTTTCCCCACAAATTTTATCACGGTTGTGCTCATTATTTTATCATAACTCAAACGATACACCGACAACCGTTTAAACAGACAAACCAAAAACTAAAAATATTTACAATAAACAGACTGAAATACAAGGAGACTTTGCAATTGAGGATTGCATAAAAACATTCAATTATATTACATATTTTGGCATAATCTCCAAGGGCGGATCCAGAACACAATTTTATGGGGGCCCAAAAAAACGTTGGTCCCCAAAAAGTGGGTCCCAAATATTACGGCGTAGGTTACGGGGCCCGCAAAAAGGCCCCTATTGTTTGTTGGTGTTTTTTTTTTGTTTATTGGGGGGGGGGGGTGAATGGGAGCTCTGTGGTGCAATCTGAGCTTATTTCTGACCACTTTAAACAATTTCTTGTTAAGGACAAGATGTTGGTGTACGCAGTGCCTGCCTTTATTGCGACGTCACTTGAAAAAAATAATAAGTGCGTTTGTGTGTGTGGTTTTTCTATTGGGAGGGGGATGGCCCCCTTGCTTCCCCCCCCCCCCTCGCCGAATCCTCCCTTGATTAGCTCCGTACATACCTGGATGTCTCCGTTGCTATCTTTCACGTACTGATACCCATCGGAAGGGGGTGAGTAGGTCTGGTAGGCCACCTTATACTGAGACATATAGTAGGCATCCTTCACGGGTTCATAGTTGGAGCCCTGCGTGATGATGCCCGACACAACTGCTTCTGTGCCCGTCAGGTCCACCTCTATCCAGTTATCTGGGCCGTCACTGCGTACAATTCAGAGAAGTACTCCGGTCATGAGACTACAAACGCTGAAAGTTTGGCCGTGCTCCAATTACTTGTCTGCGCCTATTGAAGCGGCTTCAAATTGACAGGTGCAGGGGCGGATCCAGGCATATTTGCAGGGGGGGATGGGGGGTTAAGACTGTCAGATATTTTTTTAATCAGCAAGTCAGTGCTGAAGAGTAGACATGTTTATTTTTTTCCCTCCGGACATTTTGCTTCCGTAACATCAAAAAGGGCTGGGGCGGGGAGTGGGGAGTGGTACCATCTTCCAATGCGGAAGCTGTTCAGATCCGACGATCAAGCACCGTGACGCCATCGCAAAATAATGTGCAAATACCCCCTTACCCCCGCTAACTATGCTTCTGTGTTGCCACCCCCCCCCCCATCCGCGCCTGAGGTTTGTTACTGCAGTTCTCAGCCAAGTAACTTGGATGAGGTCTGAGATTCAGTAATAAACATTATTCCTAGCCATGACAATCGGAAAATGAATATCAGAATTCTCAGTTTAATATTTTCAGAAAGGTAGACAAATATACAGGACCAACGAGCCATGAGTTCCATGGCCAAAGTCCGAGTCATAAAGGCCGACTTAAGACGTTTGTTGGCATGTACGACAAGAGTTTTACTGACATTATGGCGATTGGCTAGACTGGAGTCGATCGGATCGCGAAATTGTCGTTTGATTGAGACGGTATAGTATAATAAGAAAACAAACAAAAAAACAAATCGTGTTTTTTACCCCTTTGGACAACAAGTCTGACCGTGTAGGTTTACACAACCACATATTGCGTACACAATGAGTGCGGTATTCGGTTGGCGTAAATAAAAGATCTTGTGAGTTCTTAAAAAATAGTGCGGATTGCACTTGAATATGCAATGTCACTCTCAAAAGGTACAAAGGAAGGCGTGTCTAAGTAACGAAATAGGTTCATATACCTATCAGGTCGCCAGTAACTGTCTGGGTTGTTGAGTCGTGCGTGCGTGGCGGGACGGTAGTCCGGACTGCTGGACGCCGTCAGTCGCTCGTCTGGGATAGAACCGTCTTCAATGCCGAGCGGGTAGATTCCTGAACACTGAGCTACAAAATTAGAACAAAACAAACGTAAGTGATGATGTTGTTCAATTCCAACTGTAGTGCTTTTACTATACAAACAAATTTAAATTTTAAATGCATTCTAATTGCCATGAGATCATTTGAAATTTCACGGCAGCCCCCCCCCAACCCCTTAGTTTTCCCAGGGCAACAAAAGTGCCCCTCTCGCGGTTATAAATGTGCCCCCTTGAGATGAAATCAAAACTGCCCCTCAAACGCACACGTATCAAAGCATTATGATCGTGCTCGAAAATTGTCTCATAATTTGTAATGGAAAAAACTGCCCCTCAAAAACACAAGTACCACTCTCGCAATAATACAAATTGTGCCCCTCTCTGGCTGGGAAATTGGCCATCAAAAACAATAGCGCTCCTCTTGCGATAACTTCTCGAGATAGAAAGCTGCCCCTCGAAAGTACAATTAGTGCCCCCCTCGCAACATTAAAATGTTGCCCCCTCTCAAGATGGAAAACATGCCCCTAAAAATATCAGTGCTTTTCACGCGAATAAAATGGTCACTGAACTGGCCATCAAAAACAGTGCCCCTCTCGCGAATAAAAAAAGTCTCTCTACATAACAAGGTAAACGAAACACAAACAGCAAGATGGACAACGTATTAATATTTTTTTCCTCGTCATATAGGTTTATAGCGAAATGAACGAGACCATATTCTTTTCATCCCCTTTCACACCGACGGAAGGTGTCCTTTTTCTTTCTTTTTTTTCTTTTTTTTGAGCAAGTGCCCCGTTTAGGTGTTGCCCCAGTTTCACAAGCGTTCCGCCGCCCCTGTTCAAGGACAACCACTTCGTTTTTTTGAAAGAAAAAAAACACCTTTAAAATCAAAGTAGAGCGAGAGCAGTAGAAAACAAAGATGTTGAATATTTTAGGGAAAATTAAATTCAGCTGTGCAAGAACTGCTTTACAACTGATAAAAGGTGAAAAGACGATACGCGATCGCTGTTGTCAAAACTGACTTTGTTGTTCAAAAATGTACTGGTCTGTCTATTATGTGATTTTCAACCCCCCCCCCCAAAAAAAAGCTATGTTTCTAGCAATTAAAATAGTTTTTCACTTTGAATGGCGCATCGAGCTACACAATTGGCCCATGTTTGGTTATGAAATAATTATTTCACAATTTTCGCCTTTTTTTTTTTTTTTTTTTTTTTTTGGCTGCCCGACAATAATTTAGGCTTATCTGTCATGTATTAGAGGCGCAAAATCAACCCCAAAATAAAGGTGTTTTTTTTCAAAAATAGAATGAGATTTTTTAGAGCTCGTTATAGGACAAAAATTTCGGATTAGTTATGAACACTGACAGTACTGCTGTCAAACATAAAGCGAAAACATTAACAATATGCATTTAAAGGCATAAGATCATTTGCTTTTCATGCATTTTGTTTTACCTCAAATAACAACAATACTCAAAATCGAAAAAGAATGTTTGATACCTGTTAAAGTTTCAGCTCAGTGGATATTATACTTTTGGAGAAAACCGTGCACAATAATTTGATCAAAAATAAGTCAATTGACTGATCGTTGGGAATCACCCATTCATGACAATTTATTCTAAACTACGACAGCAATTTCACCAGGTGTTTAGTACCTGTACCATCTTTAATTCAAGTAAGGGTTTTTTGACGTTTGACAGGAATGTAATTTATCCGTATTCTTGTACGATTTAAGTAAATTTGAATACAAGAACTGGTGAAATAAATATGAGTTGTACTTCGTGAAAACGAAAATGACCTAGTCAGCGCACAGTGTACATGTGGGTCGGTGGGTCAAGGTAAATTATTGAAAATCCAAATTCACTTTTCATTTAGAAAAAAAAGCAAAAACAAAACTAGATCTTCTGACTTGCCTGTACTACGCGCGTGCGTTCCGATTCGCATTTCTTTTACAACTTCGTCTCCATTTACAGACAATGTCATATGTACATTAAGTAGCGCCAGCTGCGCTAGCGCTGCATGCATATAGCTCATAATGAACACGTATGAATGCGGCATTCCCACGACGATAATTAGTGGCCGCCATCATGGATGTATGCGAAATACCGGCAGATCCTCGCGAAGTACCGGCAGATCCAGCTCGCATTTTTGTTCCCGTAAACCCCCAAAAAGTCTCCGGTTTCTGGTATGCGCGCGCGTCGTCGTAACTATGCGCGTCGGCAAAATGAACATTTTTTTTTTGTTCAATGTAATATGATGTCTCAAAACCGCCAAACTCACTGGTTTGACTTGAATGCTGCTGCACAATTTTAACGTGTTTTTAAACGAGGTTACGATCGATTATAAGCTTTGTTTGACCTCTCTGGACTCCCATATATTTGCACTAAATTTAGTCGGGCACCATTTGCAGTCATCAGCCGATATTTGAAGAAAAAAAAAACTGTAAAAAAAAAGCCGCGTCGCCGCACCACTTTTGGGGCAAGCTCCATACCAGAAACAGGAGATTTTCTCTTTTGGCCTAATGGAACGGGGTCCGAAATCCACAGTTTTACTATCTTTTGACATTATGGCCTGGAAATACTTTTTTGAGATGTGAATTTTGAATTCCCAAACAGGTTTTTAAGGGAGACATTTAGTTTGGGTGGTTAGAGATTATCTCCATAGCCCCCAAATAAAATGTCACCCCTTTTAAACCTTTTGAGTAGTTCAATATCTATTTCAAAATGTTGAACTCTTTCTAAAAACTTCACTGCTGACGATGTACACCCATTTCTTTTAGCAACGGACTGCATCACACCACGGATCCTAGACACCTGCACCCGATTTCATCAAATTCTTCGTAACTTACGATGCATCGCAGTGATGCGACGCGTCCTGCGATCCATTTCACAAAACACGTCGTAAGTGCGACGCGTCGTAGGTGTATTTATAGCACAACTCGGTGACTGTTTTATGTATTTAGTCAGCGTACAGTAAATAGTCGTCTGATATTCAACAAAGAGTCGTCGGATCTCAGCTCGAAATTTGTTAAAACGTAAAACAAAATGGCGGCCGTGCGATGCAATTTTGAAGGAAAACAAACTCTCATTGGACTGTATAGCTACTTTGAAATTTCAATACTAATATTCCGGTCTAATTCATAATTATTCAATGAATTTTCTATTTACAACTTTACACACATTGCCTCGGTATTATAATCTCGTTAATGTAATGTTTATGGCATAAAACTGGCTTAGAAACGACTCTTCTTATTTTGCGACGACCACAAGACACGTTTTAACTTGCGACGTGTTTTAAGCCGTTGTCAAGGAACTTACGACGCGTTCAACACATCGCAACTTTCGTGAAATGGAAGATACGACGCGTCGCGAGTTGCGACGCGTCGCAGCGCTTCGTGAAATCGGGTGCAGGATAAACGACTGTTCTGAGCTCTAGTACAAAATGCACTCAGTGGACTTGCCTTAGATGGTTAGACGCGTGATAACGGGCATTAATACCCGTTGGCGTGTAATCGCGAATTTTCCAGGTGTGCCATTGTGTTGGGTTTTTGCATGACATCTAAAACGGAAATATTCATAAAACTGTAAACAAAACTACTTCTTATTTAAGATATAATTGTTCCAAATTAGTTTAAAAATAAATACTTCAGGATATAACAGATTTAAAAACATTAAACATTTTGAATGACCCCTAAGTACTTGCCATTTGTAGTGTGTTTCTCCCCCTTTGGGCAGCGTTGCCGTATTTCTTCAAAAACTGCTTTCATCCAGTTTTGGTTGTCCGTACCCGGCTGAATCGGGTTACCAAAATAGCACACCCTCGCCTCAGCCTCCACATAACCAAAGTTATCTGTAGGGTACAACATCACAAAAATACAATAACAGATACTGGCCAATTTTGTAAAAAAAAAAAAAGGACAACCCACGCAATACCCCTGGCTGGATGAAGATTGTTATTATTTTTAAAATGAATTGCAGTGGAAAAAGGACAGAAATAAACAAAAGGGGTCACAGCATATAGTTGTAAACTTAGATACTTAAACTTTCCGTGACACACATTATTAGGGACCGTTAAAAATGTTGTTGGATGCATAATTACACGAGGTATCAGAGTGTTGCATGAGACAGGGCGGAAACGCCATTAAAGCCACTATACAAAACACAAAACTCACTGAACTATAGCTCAAGCTTTATGTTTTGTTTATGCAAAGTTTCAAGTTCTCAAGGCTAAACAATAGTTACTATTCTTTTCATTCTTCACGCAATCGTAGCTCTGCCCTCTACTTCGTAACCTGCAGGGCAATGCATTCCTCAGCCCTAGATATCATGGGGGAAAACTGGCTCGTGGGGACACATTTTGTGCTCTTACGCAAAATTAAATGCCTCGTGGACAAAAACGTCAATTGGATCCCGCAGTAAAAACGTTCACAAAAGACAAACGGTAAATGCGATTAAATTCATGTTTTTCACACTTAGTTATTAACGAATATGTCATTCTATACAACGTTTAAAAAGTTCAAAACTTCGACTTGGTTTGAAAAAGAAGCATGAAAAGAAGTTGACTCTTGGCATCATTGCAGTTTTTGTTACTCACCCTAAGGCCCAAAAAAAAATCTCCGGTTTCTGGTATGCGCGCGCGTCGCCGTAGCCATGCGCGTCGGCAAAATGAAAAAGTTTTTTTTCCAATGAAAGATGATGTCTCAAAACCGGTAAACTCACTGGTTTGACTGGAATCCTGCTACTGCACAATTTTAACGAGTTTTTAGATTGGGTTATGGTCGAGAATAAGCTTTATGTGGCCTCTCTGGACTCCCATATATTTGCACCAAGTTTAGTCGGGCACCATTTGCAGTCATCAGCCGACATTTGAAGCAAAAAAAATCAGGGAAAAAAAAGCCGTACCCGCACTATTTCTAATAGTCCCTAAAAAAAAGCCGTACCCGCACTATTTCTAATAGTCCCTAAAAATCCCAAGGCTATTGGCAAACGAAAAAATTAGTAACATTTGAAATCTCACCGTGAGTAACAGCCCAAAGTGTCATTAAGGCTACAGTAATCATTGTGTTCATCTTTCTTTAGTTGCAGTCAGCTATTTTATCTGAGTGGCGAATCTGCTCCGTCGATGTTTAGAGGAAGCGTATTCTACCGTAACGATCTGTATGGATTTAAAAAAAAATAATTATAAAATATGTTTGTATAATATGGTTGTATCAATTATGTTCCTGTTCGTGTATAGCAAGGTAATTTTGATTGGGGGGTAGACGTAAAAATGGGCACATTGATCATCCGTACTGAAAAGTAGACAGGGTTTTTTTCACCGGTCACCCGGTCTCCATAAAATAAAAGGGGGGGGTGGCTGGGGGAATCTTACTAATTTTTTGTTTGAAAGCGGATCATGGGCAATATCGGACAATAGGTGACGCTCGATCTTCCTGGCGACACAATGAACCTTTTTACTAATAATTCATCATTATCCACGCATGTGCATCAATGGACCCGGCGGCAAGAAGCGAAAGCGGTCTATTGAAAATGAACAGGGGTCCAAAATGTTGGGGGTCATTTTCTCTAAATTTCCCCAGGATTTGTCGTGTAGTTATTTAGAATAGCTCCTCGTCATATGCATTACTTTCTTGCATAAGTGTGGTGTTTATGGGGTGTTTTTTTTTTGGGGGGGGGCACAGAAAAGAACCTTAAAATGCTCTCGTCTAGCAGTGCGCACGAGGGCGAAGGGAAATCAGCATGGCAGCTCCTTTCCGCACGAGTGGAAACAAATAATTGTTCTTCAGGTACTCATCCACCAAATTTCGGGCGGGATCGCGGTGCTGAATCGTGCACCGGGCTTCACCGTGGCTGAAAAGGCCAGAAAGTAATGCGACAAATCCTGGAGAAATTGAGAGAAAATGACTCGAAAAAAAAATTATATATTTAAAGCCGATTTATGCGCATCGAGCACAGGGGCGGATCCAGGAATGTTTGCGGGGGAGGGGGTGTTTCATCGAAAATCTGAAATGAAGACAGATTTTTTTCTCCGGACATTTGGCCTCCTTAAAATCAAAAAGTGGTGTTTGTGGGGGGGGGGGGCGGCTCATTACCAGAAAACGAGTCTATTGACATAGAGAAAAACAAAAGTTGCTAAAAGTCAAGATAAGGCTGAAAAAAAGATATCCTCCTAAACAACTGTGCCTGGTTTCCTCTCCCCCCCCCCCTCTGTGGAAAAGCAACACCCCCGGAAAAAAGGGGGAGGAGAAAAAAGAAAAAAAAGTGGTGTGAAGTCATATTTGCTATTTATTTAATACACATTTAAAACATGGGCGTCTGCAAGGGGTATTAATGCAAAAATGGGTGGGCAAATGTCTCCCGCCTTTCCTTGAAAAAAATGATAAATTGAGAATATGCTAGAGAAAATAAAATTGATTTGGGGTTAATTTGTTTTGCCCACCCCTCTTAAAAAATCCTCCCGACGCCCATGAATTTGCACAATTGTGTTATTTGAAACAAAAATAAACAATAATAAAAAATCTTATGCAAATATGATCCTAGTATGTACCTTTAAACGGGACTGTAGTTTTGTATCGACGGTTTGTAGTCGAGTTTTTGTTTGTATTATTTTTAAGATTTTGAAATGATGATACATGAAAAAAAAATGAAGATATGTCTTACCTCGATACAGCCTGGATCCGCTCTGTCAAGTCTGAAGTTAACTCCAGTTCAGTTTGACTACGACTATACTAGCAACAGTTACCATAACAGCCAAACATCTGCAGTCCCTTCTTATTCTTGTTTATTTAGCGCAACTAGCTAGGCTTATTATACATCCATTAGCACACGTTAAGTGTCCCAATCTAGGGAACAATTGAGAAGGAGCTGTTTTTTTGTATGAGTGAAATGTTTCCATGGCAGCATATCCGTTTGTTGAGACAAACGTTTACCTTGGTGTGAGTTCAATTGTTTGAGCATCTTGTCTGCACTGGATACAGCCCACGTTGTCATGAAAACCAACACATATACTGCCTTGCAATTTCATGGAAACGATCCGCAGCTAGCAATTGTATAATTACTCTCTGTTGTTGTACGTTTTCTGACCTTCGCAAAGAAAGCAAGTCAATAAACTGAGCCTGCATTCATCATCAATATAGTATTCAACATTTTAAATGCAGTTACGTGATGGGGCATGTGGTATTGAAATACTATGTAGTGCGAAATAACATTTGAATTATTTGATTACTATCTCTACCAAACCTGTCGAGAAATAATACTGAATTAATCTTCACAGCATGAATTATCAAACATTTGAAATAAACGTCGTTGATGTGTGTAAATTAATTATCAGCTAATCTTTCTAAAGTTCATATAAAAAAAAACAGTCAATTGACTGACCGTTGGAAACCACCTACATTTCTTGATTTATTTTTAAATGACGGAACAATTTCTGTACCCGTTTAGTACCAGTACGATTTTTAATCCTAGTACGATTTGGGGGATAAAGTAAATGCAAATGATCTTGTATACCTTTAACACGGCAACAACAGTGTAGACAGGAAGCGGTTTGGTTCTCCTAGTGCAAAATGTTATTTTAAAAGGTGAATAACAACCATTCCCGGGCAACATGTTCACATGCCCTCTATACAAAATACTTACTTGTACCATTCGCTTTGACACGAAATCAAACGAATATGCGGGTAACTCCGGTCTAAACAAATAAAACTTGAGCCCTTTTAAGGCCTACAACCCACAACAATAAATATTCAAATTACCCGTCAAATGACAGGACTTCACGCGATGTGCAAAGATGACAAAAAATGACAACATGCGGGCATGGAAAATAACGTTTCGAAAAAGGAATCCAGTTTTACGTGAGAAACCGCACAAAAGTTTGCTGGTAGGAAGGTGAAGGCTTTAAAAATCAAAGATTTTCAGACCACTTTGATTTGGAAACCTGTGCTTGCAAGTCATGGCGTCGCTGTCCTGGTTGAGTTTTGTGCTTGCGTTACTTGGAATCGTTGTTGGTGAGTAAATCTTAAGTTCTTTGATTTTATAAGACGCTTAAAAAAAAAGCCGGGGCAGTGTATCTTTCTAACGTTGTGTTCTTTAGTGCTTAAAATCTATCGATTTTCTTAAATTCAAAGTGTACTCATCGTACAAGGACAAGATTCAAATGTGTTGTACAGTACTTTTACACTAAGTATAAATAACTAGCCATGCGAAAATGTCATACTTTTTCACAAGATGAAACAATATGATTGATTTCCATTTAAGCATTGTTGACAAATATATTTGCGCTGCTCGATCTCGAAAAAGATGAGATTGTTTTTGCTCAAGTCAAAAATAAAACAAAATCAGTCAAAAAATACATATTATAGCTGGGGAAAAAGCCCGTCTCCGGAGACTTCTGTATATACTTATTGGTGTCATTATATTTCTTTCTTTGTTTCATCAAAAAGGGATGATAAATCACTTTGAAGTGTGAAGGTCTATTATATCTGCCACGAAACCGTATATGAAATAATTGTTGTATGGCATGACGTCTTTACTTTGATCTATTTGGATTTCTTTAATATCCACAAATTAATATTGTGATCAGACAAAGTTGCACAATAGATAATTATAAAAAAAACACCACGAGGCCATGAAGGTGTATTTTTAACAGAAATGCACTGATGTCCCTAGGCTGTAATCGATATTTGCGCAACTGGCGTTCATCAGGGCACGGTCGGAGGCATTTGTTTAAGCTGTGTTTTTCATCTGTTGTAAAGGTTCGATAAAAGTGTATAGGCATTGCAGCATGGCAGATACTAAAAAAAACTACCTCGTACGAGAAGACGATGAAGAATACTAATGTCATCGGTGCGTATGAACGTTTGCAATTACTTGTAAACACACACAGCGATTTGAGGAGAAAATTAGGACTAGAACCTAATTCCCTGTGAAATTAATTCGCCGAAAGGTATCATTCGGAAGAAACTTACGACCATTGGAGTTGGTTTAAGGTGTGCCCGTGGATGCAATTTGTGTACGTGTGTTAGCGGCGGAATAATACGTTTACTCTGTTTTCTCAAATGTATATTGTCAACTGAGCAGAAACTTTGACGATTTCGAACAATTTGTCAGTAGCGTATTCATATCGCGTTTCGGCGGGTGGGGGGGGATGGGCGATGATCAAAAATCCTAAAATGTCCTTGCCATGGAAATTCGAAAAGCGGAGGGGGGGGGGCAAATTTGATACAAATTTAAACGTTATAAAACCATGTGCGTTGTACTTCCATTCATCTAACCGCAAAATTGTGCATTTAAATGTTTTGTACTGTTTTTTTTCCTCATATTTTCTGAACTACGTGATACAATTAGACAATCGCAAAGTTTAAAGATAACCTTAAAATCGAAAATTTCTCACCACAACAATCTGTGGGGGATGATCCAATGGTCAATTCCCCAGTCAAAAGTGAAAGGGGGGGTTCATCCCCCCGCCCCCCGGCGCCGTGACCACCAGATTGACACCCTAATGAAATATTGTTGCTTCAACCGAAATAAAGCACAAACAGCACAGGAATACACCAATGTACGAGTACACTCACTGTCTGCCTGGTAGGAATTTGTAAACCATAACACAGAGGTTTTACGAAAATCCCACCCTCGGAATATGTACATTCCTTTCAAAAAGGGAAGGAACCGGAATGCTTGTTTTCTCAGTTTTTACAACGCTAAATTTCCAGGCTAAAAGGCCTATCCTGTCAGCACTTCACTTGTGCTTTTCTATATACTGTGCACAGGACCGCAGTAGCTGAATAAGCTTCATGTTTTAGCACGGAACCCTTATCATTTCGTTGTTAGTCATTTTGTAGAGCATTACGTCAGCAATATGCAAATTACCCGCACATATGCACTTCCCGCCTCCATTGTGCGAACGGGGATGTGGAGGTGTTCTTTATTTGCCTTTCGACGCAGACAATCATTTAATCAGCTACAAACAGGATGTTTGCAACTATTGACGCTATTAACTTGCCGTCATTGGGCAGATCGATATCAGTGATTGACAGATTTGTGATACGGGTCATTCTGGTCCAAAGCGTGACATTTTTCCTGTCCTTGTTAGGCCCCCAAAAAATACTCAGTCTCTGGTCAGCGCGCGCGTCGATTTTAATCATGCGCGTCAACCTTTTTTTCTTCTTCAAATTATCACAGACTAGCGGGATGCCGCGCTTCGCGCGGCACCCGCTAGATGGGTGGAGTTGACTGGTGTTTCAATAATATTTACTTATGAAATCTCGGTAATTTAAAATAAATAACTCAAACACAACTGTTAAGTCAAAAGAATCATGACCATCTCTGCTGCACGCGCCTATTTGGATTATTCGCCATCAGTCTCGCCTAAGTTGTATTTGCGTGCACGTGCACATAACGGGAGCTGCGGAGATTGGGCGAGGGTCCAGGTCAATATAGGGGGGAAGGGGCTAGGTAGGGTGAAGGGTGCCCAACGCATAATTTCCGTAAAACCGTCCACCAATGTTTTTCCAGGGATGGGGATGGGAGGGGATGGGGAGAAATATTTTTTTGATATAGAGTTTTTTTGGTTATAGGTGGAGGTTTATGTTGGTGCTGGGATTCATACCGTTTAAATGTTTTTTTTAAATTGCGATTAGAAGGAGGAAAGTCAATCAACAGTTGAAAAGACAAATTTATTATTTACCGACCGACCGATTCTGCTGGTGTCTCATATAGCATAAATATAATGTTTTGTGTTGTGATTGTAGAGTCAATTCAAAAAATGATTTTCAAGGTTTCAAAATCGGGATTAACCATTAAGGACGTATACACCAACTATACCAATACGTAATTTAGACGAAACGTGGTTTATGAAAATCGGCCATCGGTTCTCACTACAGAGGAGAGAGGAGAGGAGAGGGGGGGGGGGGGGGGTGGGGAGGGATATTGTGTGGGCGTTTTTCCAGTTTTTTTTCTTTTATTTTGGCCCAAAAAATTCTTTATTTTCTCATTCCATTCTTTTCAACACAGTTTTAGAGGGGGAGTTTTAGAGGGGGTAGGGACATTAAAACCCCCAACCCAAACCCATTAAATTCACTTCACTATTTTATTATTGTTTTTTTTTATTGAGTTTTTCCCTTTCCTCTTGCCGACGCCCATGCCTATTTATGTTACCACGTTCATTTGCAGAAATTTTTGCACTATTTGAATGGGTAAAGAGAAAACCATCTTGAGTTGAGATTCTTGCTTTGGGAACTGGTTGAAGCATGCACTGGAGCATGCTTGAGCGCGTGGTTGGAGTGGGTCATGTGATGTGGTCATCGAGAGTCCTCCTGTAAAGGTGAAGAAAACTTGTAAACAAAATACATCGGGCTAACAATAGCTCTATCCTACTTGGGTTCATGTCTGTTGTCGAGTCATTTCATTTTCTGCCCTGTGTATTCTCTAATCTAATACTATCTATTCTTTGTTTGGTTTTGGTAGTCTTTTTTTTTTATTTTTGGTTTTTTTTTTGGTTTGAGTTTGAACTTGATCTGTTAATTTTTTTTTTTTTTGATTTTTCTTTATTAAGTTATTGGTTGTATTTTGTTTTGATTTATTGATTTTTTTTTTTGCCTATGACTTATGAGTATGAAAGTCATTCTTAAAGGAAAGTTTACGTATGATTTGCCGTGTTCTAAGATTAAGTTCTACAAACATGTTCGGGTACATGTTCCAAGTGAGGCCTGTATTTACGGAGGTCATGCAGTAAATTGGCAACATTAAGCCTAGTAAGTAACCCCCCACCGGCCGGCTCTCTCGATCATCCGAGGCTCCCCCCGTACAACCAACCCCCCTCCCGTACAACCCTCCCCGTACTCACAAAACTCAAAGTCACACTTTTCACAAACAACAATGCTCAAAGAGAAACTGGAGCAAGGAACAGATACACATCACATGTCAACACAACGCTGTCGCTGAAGAAATGTGGTATGCATGCATGCATGCGCTGCATGCTCAGCGCTCAACGAACGTATATACGTGGCGTCAATTATCTGGCCCGTACGCAAGATGGCCGGCGGCCAATGGGGGAATTAGAAATTATGGGAAATAAAATGGGCCGGGCCCCGTTCCGCTTGCCCCGTAGCCAACGCGCGCGATGAGGACGGGAGACCGGTCGGAAAAATGGCAGCGCCCTCCAAATTTTCGTTATTGTAGTATAGAAGCTACATCAGCGCCCTCTATTGCCGCGCTTCCTCAAATTTTTGTACCAAGGAGCACCAAGGAATGGGGAAATTGCACCAAGACAAATGATAAAGGGCACCAAGGCAAATTATGGAGGACACCAATGTATAATGAGGACACAAAAAAAGCAAAATAGTACCCACCTTGTCACACACACACACAAAAACAAAAACGCGTCGCCGCATCAATTCCGGAACTTCGGTCTGACAAGAGACCGACTATTTTTGTTGTTGGCCTTACCGCGGTACTGTGTAATTTGCCATTCAAGTACCATTAAGAATGACGTCAAACGATTTTGTTTTATTAGTTGGATAGGTAGTTTGCTATCTATTACCACTCTCGGAGGACGACTGCATTAAGGAGTGCATCAGAATGATAAAATCATTGATGTCAGATGTAATAGGGACATAGAAAAAGTGGGCCAAAATTGATAGAATTACCCATGTTGGGTTTTGGCTTACATAGGCTTACATCGTTGTTTTTTCAACTTAATTTAAAAGCCCTGTATGTCTAGTGATTTCATTTATTAATATTTTGTTTCAGAGTTGTAAAACAGAAGGTTTGGAAAACGTGGTTAGATTTTTAAATGAGTTCAAATCTGTAAATGCAAAAGTACTTTGCATTTAAACTCTCAAGGGCGAATGGGGGGGGGGGGCAAGGCAAAGGGTAGTCTGAGTATCACCCGTTCTCCATGGAGCCCTATCTCCGGTCGAACATCTGACGTCTCCTGACATGCAAATTTATGCAAGCCGCGCGCCAGCCAATCGGAGTCGACTTTACTAAATCGTGACGTCATTTCATTCCAAAATCAGGGCTAAGGCTGTGATCGGTCAAAATGAAGTGTTTTGTAATACAACAACTACGCATTCGCGGCTAAACATGATACCGAGCGCCGCGCGCCTTGACAGGTTTTTTTTATTTATTTTTGTATTTTTTTTTATGGGTCACTCCATGTCAGACCAACGCACTTTTTACCCCATGTCTTCCGATTTTGATGAAAATTGCTGTGCTTGTAGGTCCTGATGAGCAATGAATGCACACCATTTTTTAGCCCGATCCGACCTACCATATGGTCCGGGCAGAAACCACAAAAAACGGAAATTTTTAGTGTAAAATACCAACCTTTTGGTAGAAATATGTCAAAACCATGTCAATTTTCATCGAATATATGCGAATTTGGTATTAAAATAATAAAAATTGCATGCTCAAATCAACTCCTTTGTCAAAACTAAATTTGGTGAAAAGGAGGTCACGTGACCTTTAATATGTTATCGTGACCTTTGACCCAATTTATGTAATAATGTATCATTCCGAAAATCGACGAAATGAAAATGACTTGATAGAGCATGTCTTCCTCTATCAGAATCTACGTAAAATCAATTGGGGTCTTCAAAATTTACAACTTTATGACTATTTTTGTACAGATGTTGGGTTACAAATGAGTCAATTTATAGACTTTACATTAGAGATCCACCCACACAACTTACTATTCTGTTTCTAAAGCTACTTAAATTAATCTTGGTTTGGGAATTTCTCATGTTTAGTGTTGATGAGGTCAAATCAGACGCATAATATAAATTATCAGCGGTGGCGCACCCATGATTTGGCTCCTTTTTTTGGGGGGGGGGTGGGGGCGGCTCAAAGCTTTCGGTTGTCAAATTTCTGTAGAAGATTGAAAAAAAAAATCAAACAAACAAATTGAAAACCTTGGAGGCAGGATGGGTTCAAGCCCCTCGAGCGCCCCCCCCCCCCCGTGCCACTGATAATAAGTTATCCCACAAGCGCGCTTGAAATATTGGAATATGAAACAATGCAATGCTGCTCTGACCCATATGCCACCCGATGCACTACGATGTTCCGTGTTCCACGAGCCATAACGAATTTATCTTCAAGCAAACTTGACGTCGAATGCGTACATTGTACGTGGTGAGGGATGTAGGTGCCTAGAGTATCGGACCGTTCGGCGGCAAATAAAAAGAACACAATACATACATGTACATGTACATTCGATATCTGGAGTGCAATATAGCTGTGCAATATCATATCAAATCACACTGTTGTTGCTATAGATGGACTAATCAGGGTCTAGGATTCAAGATTGCTTGAAGATAATACTCAATATCGCAATCAAAGTTACCTTACTCATTCATCACTGCGCTTCTTGAAATTTAATGAGTCTCACGGACTTGGCATTTTTGATGACAATCGACTCTTAAGCATTCGACGTCAAGTTTGCTTGAAGATAAATTCGTTAGCCCACTTGCGCTCGTGGAACACGGAATAATGTAGTGCGTCGGGTGGCATATGGGTCACAGCAGCATTGCATTGTTTCATATTCCAAGCGCGCTCGTGGGATAACTAATTATCAGTGGCACCCCGGGGTGGGTGAGGGGCCTCAATTCAAAGCGCACTCGTGGGATAACTAATTATTAGTGGCACCGAGGGGGGGGGGGGCGCTCGAGGGGCTTGAACCCACCCCTTCCAAGGCTGCCAATTTGTTTGATTTTGGGGTATTTTTTTTTTTTCAATTTTCTACAGAAATTTGAAAACAAACAAATTATGAGCCCTCCCCCCCACACACACACCCACAAAAGCAAAATCCTGGGTGCGCCACTGCTGATAATTTATATTATGAGTCTGGTTAGACCTCACCAGCCCTAAACAAAAATGCCCAAACCAAGATTAATTTAAGTAGCTTTAGAAACAGAATAGTAAGTTGTGTAAAATCTAATTTTGACAAAAGAATTGATTTGAGCATGCAATTCTTATTATTTTAATACCAAATTCGCATACATTCGATGAAAATTGACATGGTTTTTACATATTTCTACCAAAAGGGTGGTATTTTACTCTAAAAATGTCAATTTTTTATGGTTTCTGCCCTGACCACATGGTCGGATCGGGCTAAAAATTGGTGTGCATTCATTGCTCATCAGGACCTACAAGCACATCCATGTCTATGACGCGCAACGGGTGAATAGCCGAAGACCCGATAGGCCTATAGAAAGTGCCCGCTGATTGGTCAAAATCTAGGAAGTCAAGAGGCGGGGCCTTGCCTAATTAATCAGCCAATCTGTTCGCGCGTAATAGACCACGGCAAATGTGTTTAGAGTGGTCAGAAGTTGAGATCGCACCACAGAGCATATAGAATCAAACAAAAATTGGGGCCCTTAAGCGGGCCCTGAACCCCTTGCTGTAATTTTTTTACCCACTTTGTGGAGAACCAATTTTTTGTTTTTGGGCCCCCCAGAAAAAAAATGTGTTCTGGATTCGTCCTTGTAAGCTCTCAGTGTACGCGTGCACAGGCGAGTTGGTACTTCATAATAGTTCCATTTACGATGAATAGCGCCATCTAAATCGCATATGGCCCCTGCCATGTTTTCAAAATGTTGATGTTCGTGCTGGAGTACTGAAGAGACAAAAAGCAACGAGGAAAGCGTTAGTTGTTTTTTTTTGTCCGTGAATTTCCGTCTTTCTTACCGACCGCAACCGTCCTTAAAGGGAAATGGGTTTGATCCGAGAAAACAAATGCAAACATATTAACACGAATCTAATCTCGGTAATTTTCCTAAATCAAATCGATTTTTATACGATTATTTATTTTGTAATTGTTTTCTTGAAACAGTTGGGTATTAATGCTTTAAACAATGTTCTTGTCAATTCGATTATTCGCACACTCCCGAAAGACAAAGTTTGGCAGGGGCGGATCCAGAAATTTGTGCGGGGGGGGGGGAGTTCATCAGCAAAACAAATGTGAAATGTGGACAGGTTTTTTTTCTCAGGACTCTTGGCCTCGGTAAAATCGATAGGTGAGGGGGGACCCATACCATGCTTTCAATGGGGGCGCTGTTCAAATCCGCCGATCATCAACACTATATTACAGAATAGTATAGAAATACCCCCGTATTAAACTGTCAGTTGGCTCTGGACAAAATTCTTTGCACAGGCAGATACAAGTAATAGTATAATTAACATATTTTTTTGGGGGGGGGTGTCAGGGCGGGCGGTTCTCATTTTTTTAATGAATTTCTATTTTAAAAAAATGAAACAAATCTGGCAGGTTGAACCCCCCCAACAAAAAAAATAGAGAGAGAGAGAGAGAGAGGGATCTATGCCTGCTTCGCAACCCAGACAAAGTTTTACAAACAACAGAAATCGTTTCTCAATCCTGTTCAATGTATACGTTTTACAAAATCTTAGAAATTGCAGATTTGTTTTTATCTTGATTGAAATTAATAGTCTCCAATCTTTTACATGACCTAAACTCAATCTTTAATAATAGTTACACCTAGTTGAAACGAAAACGCAACTCATTTGACTGCAGAATCAAACTATTTGTTGTTTGAACTTAGTCAGAAGCCTTATTTGAATTCGTATCAGAATAAGATTTGGTGCGAAATTTCGAAATATGTTCTGTAGATTTTACGACTTTGGGAAATTGATCGTTTGATTGTTTTTTTCTCTCTGACAGCTGTCAACTCTGCACCATTCATCAATCAGCCTTACGATGAACCTACTGATCTCGAAATCCAAGCGATTCTGAAATATCTACATCTTGAGCATCCCGTTGACGAACTTGAAGCATTAGAAGATATTGAAGGTGATGGCATCACGACTAAAGAAGTTGAGGGAGAAAGGAGGAATGAAGGATGGTCAACTATGCTTGGAAAGGAAACGACTGATCTGGACTTTGCTGAGACGACTGGTCTGGAGGCTAATTCTGGAGAAAATGTAGTTGGTGAATCATCAGAAGATGCAGCACCTGAAGTGAATACAGCCGATGCAGTGAGTCAAGTGAAAACAGGTAGCCAGGAGGATAATTCGAAGCTAGAAGGAAAGGACTCAGAAACTGATTCGAAAGGTCCAGCTTTCACCATGACTGGTTTAAAATCAGTCATCGTTCACGTGATTTCTACAGAGTCTGACAAAGCACCAGATACAAATCCTGAATCAGAGCAAGTGTCCGAGACAAATACAATCAGAGATCATGGCAGCTTCGCACACTTCTTGAAGGCTCAGATGGCAAGAAAGGAGGAACTGCAGAAACAGGCACAGGAGGCTGAAGACGAAGAATTAGGTGTAGCACAAAAGCAGGGTGAGGGTGTGTCGACTGCTGAAAAGACTACGGCTGACGAGGATAACTTATCCAAAGAGTTGCACAAACTAGAGCCAGAAGGAACTGAGGAGTGGGGCGACCCTGTAAAAGACTTGGAGGAATTGACGAATCCTAGGGGAAAACAAAGTACAGGAAACGATGTTGATATCAGCTCCGACGACAACAAGGATGCAGTGGCAACAGCAAACGAATTTAACAACGCTCCACTCGATATTCCATACCACGACGCTGAAACCGACAATCCAGAGAACGAACAGGTACTTGATAGGGTCATGATGTGGGAAAAGGCACAGTTGTCTAAACAACGTCAGAGTCTGGCTAGCTTGGCAAACAATTTTCAAAACCACGTACAAGAAGTCGACGATACCATCTCTGAGGAGGAAAATGAATATAAAGAGCAAGCAGACATGAAAATCGGTAATGTTGGTATCGATGGAGAGACAATCAGCCAAGCAGGAGAGCCAGAGCAAAAACAGGTGTTGGCTGAGAAGGATGCATTAGACAAACCGTCTCATGTTGGGGCAAAAGGAGAAGGGGGCAGCATCAAAGAGACTGCAAAGGCCGACTCTGAAGAAATGAAGAAGAAAACATCTGAGAGTCTCAAAGAGGGAATTGCCCAAGCCGATCTTCCCATTCAGAGCCAAGAACAGAATGTAGATGTAACTGACAAAGACGTGGCACAAGCTCCGAAAACTATAGACACTAAGGCGGAATCAGAGGCAGATACTGAAGATGTGAAGCAAGTTGTTAGCGAAGTCGGATCGTCCGATACTACCGAAGGCGCGGTTTCCCTTGAAAACTATCCCACTGGGAACTTAAACCAGAAAGTGGAATCCTCAGATACAGATCTAACAAGAGGGGTGAAAGTTGCAGAGAGTAATGCAAAATCAGCAAGTGGCAATGAAGCAGCTGAGCAAAGCTCAAAAACTAATGACCAGCAAGTTGATCAAGAAGAACAAGTACAGGACTCGAAAACGTCACCATTAAAATATATTGGCAATCCCCTCGATATTCCCTCTGACCGTGCTGTGAATGATCATGAGATCGTGTCTCAGCTCATGCTGTTCTTGAAGAAGATGAATAAGGAATTGGAATTGGGAGCAGCTGATGGTCGAGAAGCTGTTCAATCCATGAGCTTCAACCTTGAAAAAATGCCGGCACAGGTGTCTAAAACCTCTGAGGGTTATATTCCTCAGAGGACAGCCGTTACTCAAGATGACAACAATATGGGTACAGCCGCTGGCAAAGAAGTGCAGAGTAAAAGTAACGATGCCATTCAGAATATACAAGAAGACGTTGCCAACGACATCGCGGCAAATGCTGCTTCAGTGTCCCAGGAAGTAGCCAAAAATGACAAGCAACGTCAAGCGGCTGCTGACATCGATAAAATAGCAGATGCAGGCGACAACTTTAAAGCTTTGGAAAAGGAAGTCGACATGAACACAAAAGCAGACATTGCTGAAAATCAAGGTGAAATCAAAGCTATTTTGGACGCGCCACACAAGACCGAACACACTGATGAGAAGGTACCAAATGCAAACGCCCAGGCTTCTTCCGGTAGTGTCTTAGATGCGGATGTGCATCACGACAATGTCAACGATGAGTTTTCTGATGACACTATAACAACTGTTAAAGGAGAAAACAATAACAAAGCAGCAGGAAAGACGGATGGGGTTGATGTTGATACCACTAGTAAGAACGTCCAGGTATCAGAGACGGTTGATATCGTAAAGGTTGTAGGTTCTGAGAGTAGAGCCAAGACTCCTGGCGAGTCTATGAAAGAAGTGAATTCTAATGAGGAAAGCAACCAGCAGCATAGTGGTGTCCAAGTTTCTGGGGATGATGCACAAGTTGAAAAGGAAGACGAGGCAAAGGCACCAATTGAAGGTCATGCGTTAAGCGCCGTGGTTAAAGATAGTACTGACGCCGAGACAGCTGAGGTTGATTCTGCTTCACTTACCGGGGAAGGTCTAGATGAGGGCAAAGGTGGTGCAGTTGCAACAGAAGTTAAAGAGGTCGAGGTCTTGCCTGTTGATGAGAAAACTAGCAAAACTGGTGAAGAGATTAATAAGGAAGGAGGCCTTCCCTCGCCTGACAAAAAATTAGAAGAGAAAATAGAAGCCAGTGACAAGGGTGAGGCGACGGGAGATGTCCAGGAGAAAGAAGTTGTATCTGGAAAAGAGAATAAAGCAAATGATCTGGTTCCCTCGAAGGAAAACCTTTCTAAAGTTCAAGAAACGGAAGAAAGCAAAGCAGAAGAATCAAATCACGGGAATGGTGTAGTGATGGATGCAAGCAGAGTACAAGTTGGAACACCCACGGAGAAGAAAATGGATGACGAAGAGGCGGCAGTTGCTAATGGCCAAACTCTGGCTAAAAATCATGAAGTTGATGAAAATCAAGGAGTAACTCAATTGAAAGAGGAGCCCACTTTTGATGGCAATGACAAGAATGAGCTTGCAATGAAAACTGAGGTCGACAATGAGGGCGCAGTCAGTGACAGCAATGCTGTGAGTACTTACAGAAACATTGAAAACTCTACAACAAAACTATTATGTGATTTTTTTTTCAAACTGTGACTTTCGCTGGTTAACTATGAGGAACAATAACCGCACGATCAAAATGATCATGAGTAGTAGTCTTACTTCTTACTGCCCGTCAAGGACATTATAGAAAACAAATCTTACAAGTATGTGATCTACATCAAAGATGTGAACTTTTGATTGTTCGGGTTTTTTTTTTTAGCATGCAGATCCTTCATTGGATGATTACGATTTTGCACGATGCGATCTCCAAGCAAACAACATCCCGTATGCGCCATTGGCTGTCAAGAACCACGTGACCGGCCAGATAGTTTTCAAACAGAAGGTATTCTAGTTTGCATTGTCTGCCGCTGTTTTGAATGGCATTTGGATAGCGGGCTCCCGCTAAAGTTAAACCCTGATTATGGCACACATGTTTGATCCGAGCAGCCTTTACTTTTGCATGTTAATGAGTTATTTGAAATATTTTGGACTTACATGTGACATATTCAACTGTTTGAACCAATGTTTTACGGCAGAAATCTGGAGGATCCATGGAAATCAAGGCTGGTCTCTATGGTCTGGCGACTGACGGACCAATGGAACACGCCATTGACGTGCATGAGTACGGGGACCTTAGCAACGGATGCGAGTCAACTGGGATGAGGTACACCAATTGGGCAACCGAAGTCGGTCAGACGACTTCAATTGGGTAGGTTCTCTTTATTGTAGTATAAAGGTCATTCTTCAATTATGGGGTCCATGTTTGTTCTTGTTATCGTACCATCTTAACTCAGTCATCCTCCTAGAGTAGATTTATGAATAGCAAACAAACCCTAACCCCCCCCCCCCCTCAAAAAAATGAAGTCTTTCTTAATGATACTGGAATGGCAAATTACAAAATATAAATGCAAAAGGAACCAAAGGAACTTAAACCTAAAATTTATAGTCTGTTTTGTAATAGGCCACAGTTTTAGCCAGGCGAGCGTTCCAACAACGCCATCTGTGGGTATAGACATACTAGAACCCAAGCTTATGGACGGTTTAAATGTTATAGAGCAAACATAACATTTGTAGAATCGTTTATTTTACCAATTGCTTCAATAAGGGTGGTGTTTCGAATGCATATACCCAGAAAATGGCGTCAATACATCATCCTTATTCGATAACAATATGGCCTACGTTTTTCAGGAACGGGGAATATCAGTTGTTAATCGTTTAGACCTAGGGACACATGACTTGTAAAGTCTTCTGTTTGTGTCGACAATGGAATTCCTTATTGCGGTTTTTAAGCTGCGGAGCTTCTACATGTCACTTAGTGTAGTCAGTCGGTCGGCCTCGATAAATTGACCAAACACGAGCCCCCTAAGTTTCCAACAAAATACTAAATTTTAATCATCCCCAAAAATGCAAAATAGATTAAATACTTAACAAACAGTGTTTCTAACTATTCGTATAGTTTTGTAAATTGGGGCAAGATATGTGCAATATTGTTAAAGTCTCGTGGTATATCGAGGTATGTAGCGTGCTATATTGTTTGTGAAACTTAGGGGGCTTATTTTGGTCATTCCTGCATTGCCTTTTTCGGAAAAATTCAGTACCTTTCTGGTAATTTTCATCTAAGGCAAAAAAAAAAGTCGGTCTCTGGTCAGCGCGCGCGTCAATTATAATCATGCGCGTCAATCTTTTTTTTCCAAAATGTTTCCGGTAGTCTGTCAACGCGCCCTCCTATGCCGCTCCCTCCTCAATTTTTTAAGCAAGAGCACCAGAAAATTGCACCAACCAAAATGATCGAGAGAGAGCACAGGCAAATTATGGAGGACACCAATGTACACATGGACACAAAAAAAAAAATTAGTACCCCCCACTTTTACTGTAAAGCTTGAGAAAAAGAAAAAAAAAAAAAAAAAAAAAAAAAGCGTCGTCCCGCCAATTTGGTCTGACTTTGGTCTGACCAGAGACCGATTATTTTTTTTCTTGGCCTAACAGAGGGTGTCCTTTTGTGAGACAACATGTAGTAAGGCCTGAAACCCACCCGCCCTCATCCTAACTAAGAACTGTGTATGTAAAGACATGTTCCCGCCACATAATTCCTGTGAACTAGCTATAGATAAACGTTCTTTATTATATTGGTTGTTTTCAGGAAATATGATGTTCTCGGCACTGTTCAGCGGGACGAGACAGGAAACGTAAGGTCGGCATGGACGGCTGAGTCCGGAGGACTCGTCGGTGAACACTCGATTCTTGGCAGAGCTGTTGTGGTGAGATTTATTCCTTGCAGATGAAACAGGCGCCCTCTATTGGCTTGACTTTTACACAAGGATTGCTAGGATCTCGGATAAGGAGATTTGTTTGCATAAAGTTTAACCTCGATTGCCTCCCCCCCCCCCCCCGAAATATTGGGCACTTTCGATGTGCCACATGATGTCGTATTTTTTTTATTGACGACTGTACAATGATAATGGTGGGCAACACAAAAATAAATAAATAAATAAACATGAAATCTTCCAAACCTTGGAAATTATATAAGCTTGGAATGTGCCACTGCATGTGGCGCTCTTCTTGAGACATACATATGTTTTATATCATTTGTAGGCCTTGCGGTCAGCGTATTTTATTGTCCGCAGGAGGGTTAGAGGGCAATGTCATGAATAATTCAGTTTTTCCTTTGAATCATTGCAAGACACCAAGTTTTCGTTCTCTTTTCTCTTTAAATAAAATGATCTCAACAATAATTTTGGAGAAGCAAAATAGTCAATGAAAATGAGCAGCGATCGACGACGTGGATTCGACCCAGGGATCTTTGTATACGTAGCTAATCACGCTATCCACTAGGCTTCTGTGTGGTAGCTCGAGAACAACCGTTCTTTTAAAACGATTTAATGTAACTGGTTGATTAAATAACAACAATACCGTTTATGCCATTGTTCTGTTCTTATGAATAAACATAATTTGCCCATCGAAACTACTGAATTATTCATGAATTGGCCCTAACTATCGTAGGAGTAAAAATTACGCTTGCAGTCATGCCTAGTGATTTTGTAACGGTTGCTCTTACCTCATCTAGGTATCTTTTGACAACTGGTTTTACTTCTTTGCGTTGTCAAATTGTCAAAAGAACATCAAGATCGCCATTTAATTTTCAGGGGGGAAAACCATAGTGTCTCCTTTAGTCCTGTGTAAATGTAGCGAATTTTCACAGGAGAGAGCAAAATTCCCTCCAAAATTACAATGAATTTGACATTAACAATCCTTATTTGTTTTCTCTCTTTTTCGTACAGGTTCACGCCGTGCGATATGACTCGAGTCCAAATTCAGAAGAGAATGGTACAAAGCTGGCATGTTGTGTGGTAGCGAGATCGTCTGACGTCACGCCCTGGATCTAGACTTGTTTCAAAACGCTTGACCAATGTTTGGGTGGTTTAATAACGGACTGAATAACGATGTTGGAAATACTTTGGACAGTTAGTCGCACTTCTGTAATGTTAATTCTAGCGATGAGACGTTTGCAATCTCTCCAAAGAACAGCCCGTGTTAAAATATGAAATTTGAATAGTCGTTTAGCACTGTTGTAAGACATTTGCACCATTTAAATACCGATAAGTGTGTAGAATAATTAATTAAGATATTTTTAATTTTAATATTAAAGCATTGTAGATAAAACATAGAGTGTTTATCTTTGTGTAGAAAAAGTAAAATGAAACGTATCGTCGCTTATGTCTCGACGTAAAAGATTACAACCGAGAAAACCTATTATTGTTGATCGATACAACCATCTTTATACTTGCAATAATTCTCATGGCATCATGTAAATGCGTAGCTGTTTTCTTCTTTAAATGGAATTTTTTTTAATTTTCAAGACATCAATTTAACAATGGATCATATTTTGTGCAAGTGTCCATTCCATCGAAATGTATGAAAACTTGAGACATACCTTTTCTAAAAGTGTTTCGTAAAGTAAATTTTACAATTCTTTTAAAATAATATTTTTTTGACAGCTGAAGGCGTTGTTGCTGTGATGTCATTTTAGGTACAAACTCTACAGTCTACATGTTTTCTTGTTCAAATTGTGAACACGAATTTTTAGTTACTGAAAAGAATGTGTGCATACAATTTGTTCATAGACTAATTTTTATAATTATGTACTGATGCAACAATGCATCATCAAAGCTCAAAGAAATTACCATGCCGGGCAAAATCCTGGAACCTCTGATCTTGATGCCACAGCAGCTGTAACACTGAAATGTTTCCCTAAGATGATATCACAGTTTGTTCATGAATATGGAAATTCGCATGAGCAGCAACATCAACGAGGTAAAATGAAAAAAAAATTAAAATAGAGATAAATGGGTCATAAAGGTGTATTAAAAAAGATTGTATTAAAATATAAATTTATTACATTGGCCATTCTGTCCTGAAAATTATTTGTCTCTAGAACTGTATCGTCTTTCTTTATATATGTGAATCATAATTATTTTCAACTTAGCTGATTATTTATTACTTATTTACAGATTTGGTTTTTGTAACCTTATACCCATTACACAAGGGTCCATAATCGTTACAGAAGAAATCCATCACTGTTTTTAACACTTGCAAATTATCTGACAGTGATACCCCGTGTGTAATGCCGGAAGTGTCAAAGGATTACAGGAGAGTTCGGGTATAGGGGCGATCAAGGTTGAAATGAGCATAATGGAAATATAATTGCGCTCCTTCACAACTGTGAAAGAAGAATTCGAACCAAAAAAAGGTCAATGTATCGCGTGTATTGGTGAAACCGTGCCTTGCGATGTATTCATGGAGGGATTGCAGAATGAGATGATTGTGTCTGCAGGGTTTATCCAGAGTGAAAATTATTCATGATTCTTGAGAGAAAGCCCGGAAACTGCTGTGGTTTAATCGAGAAAGAAATGAGATATAGAGAGCATGGCAGTCGGGCCATTAATACATTACAAAGCTTTATAGTGTTCTCTACAAATTGAGCCTCGTCCATGTAGGCGTCAGTTTATAATGAAATAAAAGCGTGTATTTCCGGAGCAAACTCATCAACACGAAAAAAAATCAGCGTTTTTTGTAAAAAAAAAAATGTCAAGGTTTGGAATGCTCTGACCGGACTAAGATGTGAAAGAGACATTCGGTGTTCGACCATAGAGCAAGGACCCAAGGAGTTCGTACTCCAAGACTTCAAAAGTAAAATGATCGTCGCCGCGCTCGAAAGCTACAATAGAAAGCACCTGGCGCCAGCTTGCTCAGTTGCTCACTACGCTAATCTCGACAAAATAGAGATCCGCACTCACTAATGCCAAAAAAGGAGTTTGCATGGCTTCGTAGACAGTACCATGGTAAATACGCATGCGCAGTTGTCATACATCGCTAAAAATGAATGATTTTGAAGTGTTTGTTTGGAGTTGGCTAATACTGGCTAACAATGTGGTCAACATCACTGAAACAATCATTTCATGAAGAACAAAATGCTCTGTACCTTTAGTGTGAAAAGTTGTGAAATTTTCCAAAAAAAACACATTTCATCAATGATATGTTGCCAATTAAAATGTCTGAAAATACATGAAAACTTATCTGAAAGAAATCCAATCTATCTCCAAATTACAGGGACAGATAACGCTTTTAAGCACCAACAACTGCACATTGCTAACTTGAGTTCATAACTCACATCTAATAACTGCGCAGTTGTAAAAACCTATCTTGTCGTAAAATATATCTTTCAAAAAAAGCAGCGACGTGACATGACTTATTATGCAGCATATGGGGAGGTTGTTGGTTACCACCTAAAAAGGCGGCGACGATCATCGTGTTCAAAGGCCGCTGACATTCACGCTTTGAATGGTCGAGGCTTGCGGTCACAGTGCTGTAGCTATAGACATTCCCCAGGGATTGGTATGTTAATGGTCAAAATGTAAATCGGCCAAGAGTTCTGACTCCTTGGGTCCTTGCTCTATGGTTCGACGTAGGATCTGAATAACGTTACTTGGGCTTGTCCTAAAAAATGAACTATATTTAGGCAAGGTGAAGACGAATCCGGCTGTACACACACACAATGTCCCCTTCAATCGAGAAGCCATTGTGCAAGCTATTGCACACAGCAACTGCCCCTTGACGGATTATCTGATAAATAGCTAGCACAATGCTTGAAGGGGGCCTTCGGGATAGAATTGATAGCGTGCCCGGATTGGTCTTTACGATTTCCCAATTGTACTTCCGGAGATATAAGGCGGGGTAAGTTCGCCCAGGTATGATAATCCTTGTAAGCGGATTCCATATGAGGGACACAACAGGTGGACGCTATTTGCAGCGGGGCAATTGTGGTAAATACCGAAGAGTTCACTCGCTCTACACAGCGTCTTTGTATTGTGTCCATATCTCAAAAGGGAGTACAATGTATAATGACTGTGACATTTGGCAAGACTGAATCGTGAACCTGCTTCTCTTTTCAATGGTTTGGCGTTAGATGTCCACAGCCGATTGCTCTCCACATTTGAAGTCGAAGCGTTTCCCGCAAGTAAGTGCGTATTTGTTGTCTTATTTTTTCCCTTGAGACGGGGGATTTGAAACCTCCTCCCCATCAGCACCAGGGTGATCGTTTTAGCTTAATTTCGGCTAAATTTGACAGAATTTTCGAGAAAAATTACCAAGTTTTTTTTAGCAGATTTCTAGCAGAATTCTGTAAACTTGGTGATTTAACAGAATGATATGGCAGATTTCAAAACTATAGCTGATTAATTTTCAAAAAGCTTCAAATGGAGGTTCCCTTAGTTGTTGGTTTATTTTTATTTAATTTGTTTAAAGGAAATTGTATGACACGGTCACGCTAAATAACAGCACTTTTGGATCGCTTTGGAGAAAAAAATACAGCGATAATGGAGTATGACGGTGACCGACTTACAGAGCCTTTGGTTTAAATTATTTTGACTGAATAGAATTCTCATTGTGCATATAGTTTCTTTCATGACCTCTGCCAAGGAGGTTATGTGTTCCACGGATTTGGTTAGTTTGTTGGTTGGTTTGTCTGTTAACAAGATGACTCAAAAAGTTATGGACGGATTTGAATGACATTTATTTTTAGGGGTGGTCCTTAGTGCAAGTGAACATCCATTAGATTTGGAGGTGATCCTGATCAAGGTCTGGAATTGTTGAGCCTTGGCGGAGGTTTGCGCTCTCTGAGTGCTTTCTATCTTTTGCAAAAAGGAATGAGTCAAGTGACTTACAAATTATTAAACCTCATATTAGTATATAACGACTATAGATTGTTAAAGTTGTTTACGAAGTTTATTACACAGTAATGGCTAAAATACGGGTTATCATACTTTTTATCACAGTGGTTGCATTTAGTCTTAAAGCATTGTCAGTGATATTCTCAATATGTCGTAGCAGAGCTGACAACCGGCGAATCGCTAATTTTGGCATTTTTGAGATTTTGTCGTTTTCATGTGGTTTTTAAAGGTTGCTCTTTCAACAGTATTTATGCAAAAATTCTTAAAGGGAATGTACATCATTGGCTTTTGCTGTAATTTTCAGAAATGAACTATTTGAGGGGTTAGTATAATAGTTCAAATATTGTTACACTGACAAGTTTGAAGTTTTGTGTTCGAAAATACTGGAAAAACCAAGAAAAACGAAAATGTTCAAGTAGTCTGGTACCCTGACTTCACTAAGGATAATGATGGATCAATTTATAGATGCCGGAAAACTGTAAGGCAAGGGAACCAGTGTAGCTGGCCTGCACCCGTTCATGAACATGTTACCAATAGCAAACAAAATTTGGACTGAAAAAAATGGTAAATTTGAAGCAGAAGTTGAAAAATAGTTAGGTTTTTCCAACGGTGATCGGCCGACCACTGTTGGAAATTTATACAAAAATACCAATTTCTTGAAAATGACTTCACACCAGGAGCCATAATTTTACAGGATGCTTTTGACTGTCATTTACCAACATCCAAGTAAGGTATTTCGTAAAAACTTGATAGTTTTATTTTTCGATATTTGCAAATGTTGTATATTCCCTTTAACTCTTGTCCGAATTTTGAGATTCGTAGCCCCCCCCCCCGGCGAATCAGTCATAATAACAAATCCATAATTTGACATAGTGACGAATACGGAATTTCGCTGGTAACCAGCTAATGTAAGGTGTGCGTTGAAATTACCAACGAATGTTATTGGTTAGTTTGCCGGATTGCGCGCGCGTGCACCCGCGATGCGGCAAACTGACGAATAGCATACAAACAGCGTGAAGAAGAACCGGCTATTAGAGATTTTGTAATTTGACAAACTGGCGAATACGTTTACTATCAAATAAAATCATATCGCACATTTTCTCTGATTAAATAAGTAACCTAGATATGGATACCACGTTTCCTGTTTGTTTGTTTTTTCGAATATATACCAAAATGTTTTTTTTTTATCAAAACATTAAGGGTGAAATACAACGCCCATACAAAAAGTCCAACTTCAAAAGCGAATTACTCGAAACAGGGTTTTCGCTTATTCGTCGGTATGTCAGCTCTGCGACAATGTATGAGGATATGTCCTTCGGGTTATATTCCACATCCTCAAAACAACGCTCACAATTTCCACCTGCAATTAAAAAGGTCAATATTTGACTGCAGGTTAAATGATTGCAAAGTACTATGGTATCCTACAAGTCTTGATTATGACAGTCAAAATTTGCAAGGTGACAAGGATGATTTGTGGATATTAATTTTTATTCTTTTTTAGTCGTGCATTTAAGACTGATTTACATCCTAAAGCAAGACGCGTTTTAAGGTCACCTGACAGGACTGTGTTCATCATGCTTCCAACTGGTTGAAATTGATCCAGAAGTCAGTGACCGGGCTATACAAATACCAGCTGTATTGTGCAAATTATTAAAATATTGTGATAAAAAAGAAACATACAGATATGAGCCGAGAGTGGATTATGACATATTTTTAGGATGCCTTACATATGACACGATTCCGAAGTGCTTGAACAAAATTGATATAAAAATGACCCCGATTATAGTAGCTCCTAGATTATGAAGATTATGAAAGTTACGTTTGTTGTTCAAAGATGAAAATGGAAATCATGTAAAAGCTAAAAGTAAACAGTCGAAAGCGAGGCGCACAATGACAATATTTTAACGTAACAAGAATAGGAAAAGAGATGGTGCAAAAGTACAGAATAAATAAACTCAGTATGCTGAAATTAACAATTCGAAATTTAGTGCGGATGAAAGTACTCGTATGTTTCAGACCCAGATCCGTGCATTTTTTGTTTGAAAGCAGGGCAAACCATGGCAAAAACGATAAAATATCATGGCGCCCTCCAGCTCCGCAATTTACCAAAAATGAAACGTTTGGGTCTTCTTCTATAATACTGACAGTTCTACCGTGGTTCTACCAGGTAGCGGTTAATGCCGTGTTCTAGGCAGTGTGTCAAACTTATCCGTTGTATTTTTCGGACGTAATCCTTCTATAATTGCTACAATATTATTCCATTCAACAGCTTAAGTAATGGGCTAGGTGCGCTGTTTGTTGAATAGATTATGGACATTACGCGTGCCGGCCTGTGTATTGAAACATGAGATCATCAGCGCTGCACTCCAAGATGAGTCATAACTGCATGGTTTTCGGTATTAACCCTAAAGGGGCCGGGTTATTTTGACCATCTCTCAGCCGGGGGGGGGGCGGATTCCGCCCGCCCCTAAGATCTCGGCCATCGAGTGACGAAAATTTTTGAAACTCGGCACCTGCATAGAGCAACTCTTCCTAAACATACCCAAGAAATTTCATGACTATAGGTCAAAGGGTTTTGGAATTATGGCTAATTAATTATTCATATGTACGAATGGCAATTCTGCTCTGTGTACACGACGTATATGCGAAAATTCAGTTTTCACGGCGCGTAGCGCCGGAAAATTTTTCGCTACGCGGCAACCCGTGGTCCGATTTTTATGTTTTTGGTATCAAAAGATGCGCAAAGCTAGAGGCTAAAAAGTCATAACAGCTCGGATCGCGAAAAAATTTTTTTAGAGGCTATCACGGAAAATGTTGAGGGGGGGGGGGGACGGAAACAATTAATGGAATGCTTAAGTTCCTAAATGTATTCTCAGATTGCTTTACAATTCAGTAGAAAGCATAGACAAATGTCATGGGGGCATGCCCGCGGACCCCTTCGGCATACGCCTTCAATTAACACCCCACCAGTACCCCCCTTTTTCCTGAAAGCTAGATCCGCCCCTGATTTGTAAACCACACCTAAACGTTCCCTCCTTAGAATTATCTGGGGTAGTTACATTTACTTTCATTGGTCATTGCTTTGTGGAAATGAAGGAATTAATTAAAAGTGAAATATTAATCTTGTCGTCCGCCTCCAAAACCCCCTTCATTTTACATAATAAGCGTCATTTCAAGTAACATGTTGTTCATGATTTTTCAAGATTTCAGTCTTCTGTGTGGGTGTGTGTGTGTGGTTTTTTTTAACCACGTCTGACCATGGAGGTAGAGTTTTACTTCATAGACAAAGCTGAAATATTATTACTTGATTTAAACATTGGAAGTGAAGTTTGCATGGGACAAATTCAAATAAATCCCTAGTAAACAAAGTTTGTCAACCTTTTGCGTAGAAATCGTCCAGACGTACGAGTCCGGACGGAAGAGAATTAAGTTCGTTATCTTAAAACTAACCGCATGAGATATATATTCATTTTGGCCTTTGCTTCTCCAAAAATATTGTATATCATATTTGTTTTGTACCGGCGATTAAGCGCGAGTGTTGAGGCTTGTAATTGAAGACGCTCTGGGTCGTCTAGTTCTAACCGACCAATTAGCTGCCGGCCTATTGTGTTACTTTTGGCGAAACAGGTGCGAGGCTATTAACGCCAGGTGTTTGGAGCGCGTCCTGTGCGCCGCACGCCGCTGCCGGTGGTATGTGGCAATCGATCTTCATTAAAGAGGCAATCATGTCATAAAAACAGAGGCTTTAGAATCTTGACTAGGGACTCTAATTCCTTTGGTGAAAGAATCATTGCAGATTATTATCTCTTTTTGGTGAGAATAATACGTTTATTTCCTTTAACTCTATCATTTGTCATGTGTTAATTATGAAAGGGCATTGCTTCTAAGACTGGCATAAATATGCTCATAGTTGGCGTCAAAAAGAAAGCCCCTAATCGTGGGGTCATCGAACTTCTAGCGTCCTTACAACCAAACTTTACTTCATCAATTAAGATGAGATGTAATTAATATTATAATTGGAAGTAAAGCTTGCATCTGGACAAATTGAAATAAATCCCAAATAAACAAAGTTTGTCAACTGTTTGTGAAGAAATCGTCCGGACGATATAACAATTTCGAACCGGAAGGTTTAGGCCTATAAGTCAGGGTACATGTTCAAATTATTTTTCTGTTCCTTATTATTGAAAAATTAGATTTTGTATAATTTAGTCCCTTTCGCCGATATCGCAAATCGTGTTTTTTTTTGTAGTGTACAATTTTACACCGCGCAATAATATTGAATATCTGTCGCATACAGAACTAGGAAACTATTAACCTTGCAAAAAGTGCAATAACCTCATTTCTTGATGCATGTCATCGGTGCATCTGTCAACATTTAAAGGCGTATTACGCCCTGAAATCCCTGATAATTTCATTGGATTGTTTACTTAAACTATTTCAAAGGTCCGGTTGAAAGGAAACAAACCTAATGTCTTACCGTTCCCAAGAAAAGACGACAAACCCCAACCTCGTCCCCAGTGCTTACTTTATGTCCAAACTTGTTTCCAATAGTTAGCCCTGGATAGGAAATTTTCTACCTGTATCCTGATTCGATACCGCATTTGAAAAGGTTACACCTCTATATTCCGACACCCCTATGTTCCGACTACTCAACCTATGTTCCGACACCCCTATGTTCCGACACCCCTACATGTATGTTTCGACTGCACATATTCTTATCCATTTCCCAAACCCTAACGCTAACCTAAGAATTTTGGGGAACATTGCTATTGGGGAACATTGCCGTAGACCCCTTTTGTATCCCAATTGGGTGCATTCCAGGTCGGAATGTCACTTTAACACAAGCTTTTAATATGTTGCATATTGTAAACCTCAGATAGTTTTAATGTTTACTTATTGTTTTCCACAGGACGCATGTCACGCTTATGTACAAGTTGCACGTTGTTCCATTTTATAATAATTTAATCCTCCTCACTACACCGCATGTTCATCACATGCTGTCATTTTGTGTTGCTTGTCGCACAGAACACGCGGGAAAGCACGGGAGAAAATTGGCGTTTTGTTCTATCTGTCGGAAACTCGACATGCATGACGTCAGAGGTCACATAATGGCCCACAGCTCAATGTTGCTCTCCCTTTTTTTTGAATCAATTTTTTTTATGGCGGTAGGTCTACACTGGGCCAGAGATGCTACACGGCTGGTGGTATTTGGTAGCCAAAGGATGGTTGCGGAGAGGTCATTCTCTATCTGTGCCATCGATCGTTGAATCATTTCACATACATCAACCATCAGATTGGCTCCTAACCCACAAGCATTCAAATGTCTCCTAAAAACGCACGTTTGCTTGATGCTATTGGTATTCCTCACTATATATCTTTTGAAGTGTAATTGTTTTGTGTCATTATTTGTTTTATTTATTTATTTTTTGGGGGGTGATACTTTTTTTGTAAAGTGCATATCATTCGTTTGGAATTGCGCTATCAGCACTGGTACTATTATTATTAGGTTAATGTGGTAGCTGCAGTTTTCAAGATGGCGAACAATGAGTGTCAGCTACGCAGCAATACCTGTCTTTATTAAGATAATCACTGATGCATTCCTCCTGCGTGCGGCACTTTTGGATGGGGCCCGATGCATATCAAACAATAGCGCCCTCTACAAAAATGTATACAAGTTTGCAGCCCCAGATTGCTGCAATGTAAACCTGCCTGTACTACGGAGGATGTGAACTTTGAGCAGACACGCAACTTTGTTATGCCCCAGAGATTGTCAAAATGATCAATACAACACAGGAGGGCTTTTTTTGTTAGTGTCCGGAGATTTTTAGCCTCTGATGGTTGCAGATCAGTAAATACACTGCCATTGACCCTAGCAATAAATACCCATTTCTAAAAATCAGGAAATATGTTCACAACTCTCCAAGGTTTTTGAGACACACATCAAATAAAAGCTTATTGCATGATCTTTCTTATTCTTCTTCTTCTTCTTTTTTTTTGGGGGGCGGGGGAGAGAGACGGATGAGTGCTGGGGGAAACATCTATCAAGCACGGATCAACTTTAAAAAGTAGTTCTGAAGCCCATCGCCATGTTGAAAAAATGATGCCTATACGCTCCGATGCAAAAACGAGCAATTTCCAAATTTCACAGAAATACGAGCTCACAGTCCTGTTCACGGATTCCACCCTTCTTATTTTACAAATCCTCAAGTTCATGGTCCCAAAAAAATGCTCTTATAGAAATTCAGGGCATGTAAATCGTGATTTGGCCGGCATAGGCAATTTAGGACCTGTTTACTGGCCTGCAACCTAATGATTAGAACACGTTCAGTATGATTAACCACTTCTGCCAGTTTGATCGAATAGGGAAGATAACACATTCCTGTACGTGTTGGATCTTAGAATGTATTTGTTTTTTTAAGGTGAAATCTGTGCAATTTAATTGCTTACTTAAGTGTAATGACGTCACTAGACACAATTAGTGTACATAGTCTTCAAACCTAGGTAGTTTATTTTCGTACTCTCCTTAATTGAGTTCACAAATCCGCGGCATATAGAAGCTTGGAAAAATCTTCTAATGGCCTACGGGGAGTTTTTCAAAACGAAAATGTCCCCTTATTGCATACATGAACCTCTTACGGTTATCCACACTTAGTTTCAAGCATGTATGAATCACTTGAAATATTCAAACTTTAAAAGGCAGCGAAATTTCGCTAAGAACTAAACTTAAACAAAGAAAAAGGTGTCGCAGCTCATATGCTTACACCAAATGTAACCAATTCTATGCGTTCTGGCGCATGCAAGGTATCTGCCCTGAACTATCGGCAGTCAAATTATATTCGCTAATGTAGCATCGTCTAAACAGATTGGCGCTCGCGGCGCTCTCATGTCCACACTGGTGGCAAATCACATTAAATTTTATGGGCTTATTTCATTAAGGGGGCCGCTTCTAAATTGGATCTGCCGGGAATTATGGTTTTGCTTCGCTGCTCATAAAATGCTAAAGGTTGGAGTTCAAGGCACTGTCTCGGAGGTAGTAAAAATATTTATGAGAAGCGAGTAAATCTTGAGGACAGCGCAGTCCCTTTTATTTTCCTGTTTCTATGAAAAGTTCCGAGATAACAAACCTCTCAACAGGAACTCGTGTGAGGCCATCATAGTAACTTACAGTTGATATATATGTTTCCATTGTCGAGCTGACCCGAATGTCTCCGTTGAGGGCGTTATACTCAGTCGGTGACTCAATCAGTCAGTCGGTGACTCAGTCAGTCGGAAGTGATTAAGCTGACCTTTTTGTTTAGCAACAATTGGATGGGTAGTTTTATCGGCACAATGCAGTATCTTCTCATTGGATATCAACGTAACTGTAGCCCAAAGGGAATAATGGATACCCTGCCTTTTTTTAACGAAATTTACATGTGTATGGATAAGCCGGCTTTTCAAATGTAGTATCGAAAGAAATCATCATCGGAAGAATTCATGTTCCAGGAGGCAGATTAAGTGAGTTCAGGTATTAAGGAGAAACGACGAAAAAATTAAGATTCTTTGATTCTCCTCCTTTTAAAAGTTTCTCCGACTATTACTACGTCCCTCCAGTACCTTTTGTTCAGTAAACAAGGGAACAAAAAGTGTAGATTCTAAGTAACGCTTTGAGCTATAGCTGTGTAAAAGCCTTACTCGAACTCCCGGGCCCTTAGTTATGTGATTGTATACTTTGCGTTTGTACTTGCACTGGATCTTATTGTTAACCATCTGGTTGGATGCACAACTTTTGTTCCATTCATCACGATGCACAGTCCATTTGTCCAAGGTGCAGGAGAGTTACACACATACGAAGTCACCTTTGATGGCAGACTGGGGCCTGAGGTGCTCAAAAACATGCAAAACGAAATCAGGCCAACTATACTCACTCCATTCTCCAAAAAAATCATCGGGCAAAGAAAAGGTCCTCAGTATTTCACCAACCAAGTTTAAAGACTCGATTCAATTTTTAAAGGAGACTTTTCTTCAATGATTTGCACATGAGAGGGAAGTCAAATGATTTCAAAATGGGGCTAAATACTAGACTGGTACATGTCCAACCATGGTCCAATTGTTTGAAAAGACTGATCTCTTCATTCATTGTCATTAGTCTGGTGGCTGAGTATGGAGAAATGTGTATAAATAGAGACGAGCACCAGACGTGCCAGATGTTTCTTTTGCCACAGTTGATTGATGCAGTACTGAAGGGTTGTTGGACTGGTTGTTTTCAGGTGCCAGTCATTTTTCTTGTATTGCATGTTTCTTTACATTGAGTTTTGGGACTCTCAGTATTGAGAGTCCCAAATTTTCGGACTTCGTTGGTGGGTTATACTTGTAGTGTGTACGCCCACTCTACGTTACCTCAAAAATCCCAATGGGGTTATAGCATGTAAGTGTTACAGCTACGCCAATATACTGCATTTAAAAAAAATATTAAAATGTTATCGATGCGATCGTACGGGATTAAGGATTGCTAACACCAACCAAAAAGTGTGGTGAGTAGCTCATTAACCACATTCATTGTCCACTCAAATGAGGACCGCTGACCTGGAAAATTATTTGTTACATGGAGTACACAGCGAAATATGTCACTCACCACAGGAATGACTTTGTTTGGAAAATACATAAAATTGGAGTATCATCAGTTTCTGGCAGTCATATTGATCATTCAGTTATTTATCTATTTTCAAAATTGAAACTATAAAACTAAAAGTAAATAGGTTAAGATTAGACATGAACATAAAAAAAAATTGAACGCGAAAGGTTAAATTATTTAACAAGAAATACCCTCGCATCAGGCCCTAGCGGAAACGTCTGAGGATTAGTCCCGTTCAATCTGCTGTCCTTCCGATTAATAATTGAACAACATCCGGCGATGAAGAAGTTCAAAAACCCGGCGACAAATCCATGCGAAATTGCGACGAGGTTCTTTTCGGTGCGAATGTGGCAATTGAAATTTAGTTTCTGAAATTACGCACCCTTATTTCCCGTTGCATCAGACAATGCCGCCCCTGGATATCGATTCAAATCGTTATAGGCCCAACCTCGTCCCCAGTGTTTACTTTATTTCCAACATGGTTTCCAATAGTAAACCCTGGATAGGAAACTTTCTTCCTGTATCCTGATTCGATACCGCAATTGGCTAGTAATGGATTGTTATCGTGTACTTGGTGTTATTATTCACAACGTGCAGTACGTGTTTTCGCGATCATTTGTCCATGCCTTCTCGAAAATACTAATTTCCTTTCCAATATGGTCATATTAATATGAAATATGATACTGCATGTTGTCTCGATAAAATCGTAACAGTTTAATTTAAAAAAAAAATCGTGCTTTTGTAACTCACGCTGTGCTCGCGCTGCGACGAATTGACTCTGTTTTTACCCCAGACGCCGCATACAAAAACAAACGCTAATGTAACGCATATCCAGGCACCACACTATTGCTCATTTGCATACGTGTTCAAAAATCTTGCACATGCAAATGATCCAATACCAGGGTGAGAGAGCAGGTAGTGATGGGCGCGTACTGTTCGACACCCTGGGGACGAGGTTGTTATAGGCCCTATCAAAGATTCATTCTCTCCCAGCATGCAACATAGCCTTCCGTCCTTTACTATTTGTCTTTCAATGTTCAATATTTTTTTTCCTTTGTTTGTATTATTATCTTTGTCCGTCTATTTTTTCCCATCTTGCATCAGCTTGTTTTTTTTATATGACTATTCTCTGTTGGGTTCGTCTGTATTTTGTTTGTCCGTTCAAGCTTGTGTTCTTGTGTTTACATTGTTTAATTGTTCAGGCTGTTCCACTTACAAGCATTGGCTTATGTGAACAGCCTTGTACCCTTTTACTCTTTCTTTTCTTTTTTCTTATAAATTAACCTTAATCTATTATTGTACCTTATGTTATCCCACTTTGTATTGGTTTATTGGAGAGTTAAAAATAAATGTCTACTGAATTGAATTGAACTGAATTGAACCATAGCTCGAGAAACCTGCTTATCATTATCAATGAAAACATGACGACTGTGCCATTTTAGGATTCACCATATGCAGTGCCTTCAACAAACTGAAAATCAAGTACATCCGTCACAGGCTATCCAGAACCGTATAAACACAATTCAATCTTGCGTGATATTGTTGTTGACGTATACATTTCAATTAGGCGTGCGCCACGCTTTCATAGTTGCATCGTCAAACCAAAGCGACAACAATTACATGCCTCGTTAAATCCAACCATCCTACCCTGAAAGTGCTCCCGACAGAGCATGGAGGTCTGGCGTCCGACGGTTCGGCTGTGGATCTGCGTGGTGCTATTTATTTCGAAAAACAAAATTGATTGTTTGAGATTTTTAATCAAAGGTTTAAAGATGTTTTGAGAAGCACAGGCTTTGAAAAAAATCATTCTTAATCTGTATTGTGCATTCAAGGTCATAAACAACATTTGGTTTTGCTGTAATTTTCAGAAATGGATGGGCCGGGGGTAAGCATTTTTTATACCACATATGTTTCCACTGAGCTTTTACAAATTTTAAGCTGTTTAAAGACTGTTCTTGTGATCTGAATCCCTGACACGACACTTCAGATGAAACGAACACTTAACAGGCGTTAAGGAACTGTCAGGCCAGGCAACTAGACTAGCCAGCTTGCGCCCGTTCACAGATTTGAAACCGATTGCAAACAAAATGTGGACTAACCAAATTTGGTAAATTGGGCAATATTAAAAAAAGGGGCAATATTAAAAGAAGTGATTCATTTTTTTTCCAACGATTGTTGGCCAACCATCGTTGGAATTTGATAAACAAGTCCACTTTTCTTGCAAATAAAGCATTCGAGGCGCAATGATTTCACAGGATGCTTGAAATTATTATTCACTTACATCTAAGTAAGGTATTTTACAATAGTTTGGCAGTGTTTGTTTTCTCAAAAGCCATAGTTATAGTTTATGTGGGTTTAGCCGTCGCTTTGCGGCTTCCGTTACGAACAAATCAAACCTCACATCTCTCACTTTTTGCATTTTCTTTTTATTGAGCATTAAAGGCCTGTATAAGCTGAAACATGTTATCGTGTTTAGCGTTAGGTGATTCCGAAAAAAAAATTGAAATCCAGAAATGTACTTCATTAGATCTTAATTGTTGTCTCTGAGACAATTTTAGTTACAAATGTTATGTTCAGACTTTCAGTACTTGCTATTTGCATTTTTATTTTATATATGCACTTGATTCAAGTCTTAATTATAAAAGCCAATTAGGTAACAGAGACGTTAAAACGATTTCCAATAATGTAATATCGTTTAAAAAGCAGTATGCAACTTATAATTTTCCGCAATCAATTTTGTTAAATGATTGTTTTCGTTTCGGAAACCGCTCGTTCATCAAATTACTGCCGTCAGTCGACACAGCGGCAGAGTCATGAAAAAGACATCGCAAGTCAATATTTGTCTATCGAAATAAAAACCGAAGCCTTGAAGATATAATGGTGCAACCGATACCGTCTTGAACAAGCGCTCGTTGGCCCAATAAAAACGAGAAGTTTCTTGCTATAGCCCAATGCAAATCCGGTTCCTTGTCTCTTGAAGAACATGTATTGGTTTGCGCTGGCGACAAAAAAAATCTAACAAACGAGCAAGTGGGGAAATCGAAGCAAAGAGAAAAACAGGGGGAAAAATAGAGTTTGTGATCAAAAACACACAATCAATATACTCAAGCTCATCAAAAGAAATGGCTAGGCCTCTTTAGAAATGACACTAGAACGTAATACGGAGTGAAATAGGAAATTAACAAGAACTACTTTACCTTGCAAATTAAACAGCTTACATTTTATGTTGTGTTTTGACCAAGCTGCAATTTTCAGTGGCACTATCGGGATTAACAAACTTACAAAGTACGAAGAGCACATTTTGAAATCAGAAAACATGTTTATACATAAAATTTATACGATGCGTAGTGTGGACTTTTTCCAAAGAACTTAAATGTTCAACTTTCTGGGCCATCTGAGATATACGATCTCCAATTACGACTACTGTATGCCTGTAAGTCGCAGTGAGTTTCACCATTCCTCCACTGTTGAGCATGAAATAAATCTCAGTCTACAGCTAATGCCGCTTTAAACAATACAGCAGTTCCGCTGATAATGCCCCAAGTCATTGACCAAACGAAAGACAAACATCGTCGCACTGGATATGAGCAACACTCCACGTGTGTGTTGGAGATGCATTAAAAGATCCGCGCGCTTTTTTCTTCTCAACTTTCCTGTCAAGCGCCCGGGGCAATGCGCATGCTCACGTCTCGTTGCTTCATTCCGGATCTCTGCCGGAAACACAAGGCCGCGCCTGCATGTTTATGCAAGGTGTAGATGCACACCGCGACGCCCGCCAAAGGCAATTTGTGTAACTAAGTATGGTATGAGGTAAGTTAGAATGAAAACGCCATGGCGTCTTTGAGACATCATGAGTAAAACCATGGAGGAAGGTAAAACTAAATCCATCTAAAATATCAATGTCTCTTTGGGTGAATGCCTTACACGTACATAAATCGTATAAAAAAATGTCTGTGGGCTAGTGTTGGTGGCAACAGTAAGGCAACATTTTTCAGCAGCAGTACACTTGTATTTTTAAACCCCCGACGCTCCAATCACAATAGAAAGATGAATGTTTCCCGCAGTGTCTTTCGTTTTCATAAGATATGAATTATTGTAGATTAAGATCTGAATTTGTCTTCAGACTATGAATGCCCAGTAAGGCTATCAGCTTCCACTCAATTGAACCTACGGTGTTATTGTTCTCTTAAATATTACATTCAGTTTGTCAATTTATGGGATTTTTTTCCTGATAGCAAGACCTGACGAGATAGCTGTAAATCTACTCAGTGCAACACGCATTACGTATAAATGATAATAATGCAAACCTTAGTATATTTGAAAATGATATCAAATGATGAGAGTGCAATAATCCTACCGAAATTTCAGGGGGAAAAGACAGTACAGAGGAATCCTGGAAAATATATTTCTAGAAAATTTCTGAAATCTACTTCTCTATGTGCAGCATAACTATAATGCACCTTCAAAATAAAACATGCCAAAAGAGGCGAGGTTTACATCGAGCTAAAACAACACTTGCTTTTATAAGATTGGAGAACCAAGTAAATTAAAATATTGATATTTTTTTTTTAAGATACTCCTGCCCGGTAAACTTTTGTTAGCGTAAAGAATACACAAACATTGATCTGCTCACCCAATCCAGCACCTTTCGATCCATTGTTGTACACAAAACCTTGCTCTCAAAACAAAACCATTATAGACGCGCCTTTAAAACTCCGATTTTTTTTAATTTTTTTTTGGGCACAGCCAGATCATTGTCACTATTTATCAAGTGATTCGTCAGCGGAAGAGTGATTGATGAGGGAGCAAACATCCTCCCGTGGCCCCTTCAATGTGACAGCATAAGCCCCCTCTCCGCCTGAACACGGCCATTTTAATTAATTAGACTCACTTGAAATACACCCGCGCGTAAGGCGAGATGACTTTCCCCTAATACCTGCGCATGCTCCATCCATGGCGCGAGATTATATAGTCACCTGACACGTCTGACTGTATATTTGCATTATTTTTTTTTTCAAAGTTGTACAAAGAAATTGACTGGAGCGGGGTTTGAAACTACGAAATCCGGATTGCCGTTCCGGTGCTTTACCAACTGAGCTATCCAGCCCTGTGTCGGCGGTTCTCCTATTTGTCAGTATCCGTGAACAACAATCCGGATGTCGCAGGTTCAAAACCCGCGACAGTTTTCATGCATCTTGACGAATTGGAGAACCGCCAACTTGGGGCTGGATAGCTCAGTTGGAAGTGCATCGGAGCGGCAATCCGGAAGTCACAGGTTCAAACCGCGGACATTGATTTTGCTGGGTAAAAAAATGGAGCAATGGAATGGTATTACTTATTAATACAGTCTGAAGACGAGGCGAGTCTACCTTGACAAACTATGTCTTTTATTCAATGTAAGTCGCGCCCAGTAGGCATGCATTTGGCAATTTGTGTTGAAATACGAAACCTCTACCGCATCAGTGACATATTCTGTCAAAGTAGCATTAGCGGAGTCCGCAAATGTAGAACAAGCAGCGGGGAGTATTACAAAACTGTTGATTTGTCTGCGCCCACGTGAGGCTGAAAGATTGGTTGATTGAAATCCATTTAATGTCTGGAATGTTTCTGAGTGCATCAAACGAGCTCATTGTGCTGATCTTGTTTCATTTTATTTAATTTCTTATTTAGCAGGTTATACCCAGTTACAAGTAGACAATAAAACAATTATAACGGTGAAGCGAATTTAAAACTTTATGTACCACAGCTCTGGAACAGTAATAAACAAGTGCAATATTAAATAAGACCTTTTGTGGTACCCGCTGCTACATCAGATTCGAACCAGCTAACCGACCCCGCAAACCGAGTGGTGATAGTCTGCACTAGAAAGCAGGAGGTCGTGGGTTCGATTCCCACTCGAGTGATCTTTTCTCACTTTCATTCCGGAGGTAGCACACTGAGTGTACAGTGTTTATAAGTCGGTAAAGGGCAAAACCTGATATTGAAATTACAACACCCCGACGTTAATTCCATCTCATAAATAAGACAGCTACAGTGATAAATTGCACGCCCCTGAAACATAACGTTTAATAAGACATTACAGGGATACACAATAGCACTCTTTACTTTAGTATGTAAACCACATCTCAAAAAACACCATAAAATCCTATAAAGCATAGCATAAGGTTGGAAAATAGCAAACAACACACAACCAATCCAAAGTGAAGTTATAAAAGAAGCCTGTAATACCACAAGCAGACGTGAAATTCACAACAAACATTTAACTCTATAGGTTATCCGGAAATTCTTTAGCAGGAGAATAACTTTGTGGTATTGTGGATATTCACTAAAGCACGTTTAAGACGACGGCATGTGTCAAGAAAGAGGCTTTCAAGAGCTATGTCAGGCTTCTCCTTCTGCATAACACCAAGATAACAGTCACTTCAATTTTCTAGGTTAACTTAACTGGTACTTGCTTTTAAAGAAATTGCCTGTGCATTTATATGTTAAGTTTTAGATTGAGTTTATAGTCATAGAAGTTCCTGTTACTGAATGCACATGACTTTACGATAAGCAAAGATACCTTAGGGCTATTATTTAAAGCAGGGGTGGATCTAGCTTTCTGGAAAATAAGGGGTGATTGAAGGGGGGAGGGTTGAGTATCATAATATAAGTCAGTGGCTGAAGGGGGGGGGGGTCGATCCGCCATAACACTGTTCAGGAGTTTGTAGACAATCATCTTTGTGAAGAATTCATTATGGGGAATGACTGGCAGTCAAAGACACTTGTCAAACTGTTTGGCCTCGAAATTCATGGCATATTTTCTCCAAATCGTTTCTCTTTACAATTGTAGGGATATATGTTCTCTTCGACAAGTCCATCGCCAGCCCACGAAAGTCACCAGGGCCGTATTATTAGCCGCAGATTTATGTTGGCAGCGTGTTGTGCCCAAAATTGGATTACCTTACAAATGAGATTGGCGCGTCTGGTTTCAAAAGCCAATCAGGAAACTGCTTTTGAAGATTCATGGGAACCAGGTGACTGTTTGATGTCGTGAAAAAGAAGAAATTTACGACGATTTGACAAGCATTGAAAGGCCGTAGTAATACACTGCCAATGTCGCAGGAATGCTAATTGAAGCGAACAATTTGCTGGTGAAGTTGTTTTACGCATTCTCAATGATGTTGTATATGTATGATAACTTAAATCCTGAGCACCAGCTCATTCAAGTTCGAAACAATTTGTTTTTCCCTTCGAAAGTTTCAACGTATCTAGAACATCGGCTAAAATAACTCTCTTTTTTAAACAGTGAATTAATATAATGCAACATTTTATTTATACGATTCTAATGTTTCTAACAGTCTTAAAACAATTATGCCGTTCAAAACAAAACTATCCCTTTTGCACGATATTTAAAATAACACCGAACCAGTTTCTAATAACTGGTAAGGTTTGATTCGATTTCAAATCGAAATTTGTATTTCGATCCACTGTGGTTTTTTTTCTTCGATTACGTAAATAAAACATCACGGCTAAAATGTGACATCGAACAGCCGTCTGGAAAACTGATAGAGGGATAAAACCCAAGAAGCACTATATCCCCGTAAAATATGGGGGTTATCCGTCGGACTGGGCAATCGATAGCTAGCGCTACAGGGGCAATAAACCCACGCTGATGAAAGCACTCTCCAAACGCCAAAGACCCAATTTGGACGTTTTATATGACTTCTGTTGTACGCCACCAATTTAACGGGACACATTTTTTTTTTACTGACCAGGTACGTGTTTATTATTGGAACGTGTACTTCATGCGACGCCGGTAGCCGTGCGCTCGGCTCCATTGGGCTAAGATCGTCAAAATTCAATATTCCCAGAAAACCTTAGAAATTGCATCGATCTATATGCCCAATTACTAAGTGTAAAACTTCAAAACAAATAACTGTCCTGAATAATTCTTACGATATGTGTATTTCAAATTCATAAAATTAATGGCTTTCGATTGATATCCTTAATTTTGTGTAAAATCAAATTCGTGTAAGGACCAATTATTGATTTCCCTGAAAACAAAATTTACATTTTATCTTTGAAATGAAATGAATTAGGTGGAATTGCAAATACTGGAGAGACAATTATTAATATGCTTGACGATGACGGAAAACGGAGCCGATGTTGTTTCCATTTGTCTGTTTTTCTAACACAAACGCCAATATTTAATGTTACAGTTGATCGAAACGATTTAGGTCAGGTTTTTTTTTAACCGTCGCTGGAAAACATTTTGATGTGCTCTGCAGTTATTATGGATGAACACGCCACGTGCTGGAATGATACGTCCCAATCAATGTTGCTTGTGTACGTGAACACCCATAAAACACACATAGAATATACTGAACATCAAACAAAGTGCACATGCGATAGCGTGGGGGTGAATATACAGCGTGTCCCAAAATACCCGCAACCATTTTGTTTGCAAGGCTCTAGCGTCGCCACGGAAACACGTAACGCCCATATTTATATGTAATTTTAAAGCATGGAATCTTAACTTTATCCCTGGTAAATATTGGTTTGATTTTCAAAAGAGTTTTGAATTATTTGTGTTCAAATGAAGGCATAAAAATAAAAATAAAACGCCTCTGGAAAAACATGAACGGCTGCGGAAGCTATGCGATATTTTTTCGTGTGAAGAGATAATAACATTGGCGTAAATAGGACTACAAACAGACGGGATTTATGGGATGCGTCACTTGTAGCTTCACAATCACGAATGTAATTGGTTACCCTAAGGGTGAGGTTTTCGTTTGGAAGCTTGTGTAAATGGAAGATGGCTTAAAGAAACGGAAATGGAGAATATGAACGAAATCCTTTAAAGATGAGCGGAAGTGGACGCCTTGGCCTTTTGGCAATCCCAGCCACAGCAATGTAAACAGTAAACACGATTTGTGGAGAATTATTCGGTGGTAATGCAAGGTTGCATTAGACCAAGCTAAGCTTCGAACAGGACCAACTATTTAAGGAGGGGAAGTGGGCATTGATGTACTTTTATCACCATGTCTGATGTAACGGCGCAACAGTTGCATTTGTAAATGAAATACCTTGTTTTTATGCTGTTGTTGATCGCCTACATTAAACTTGGACAGCCTCAGGTTTGTCGAGAGTGCCCTAAAGCACCTCGACTTGAATTTATTCAGACTGCATCGTGATCCGTCCGGCCATAAACACCGAGGTTTGCCGCGAGCCATCCGCAGCGTCATCACCCGTACAATTACGACCGCGTCCCGCTTGGTAAGGCCAGGAGAAACAGTAGCGAGATCGAGGAACGGAAGGTGAATATTGCAGGCGTCCAAATCACTGCCTCCTCGCGCTGTTTGATTTCGGTTTAAAGTTTTAACGGCATGGCGCATAATTCTCTTGTGACCTTTGCAAGCAAGAGTTGGAAATGCAATGTGTCACAGAAGCGCACAGGCATTATCACCCAAGTTGTTATAATGTCTTTTCCGAGCGCAAAAAAAAAGAGAAAGTACTACCGATCTGCCCATTTGGTGTGCACCTTCGACTGATAACGAAAAAAAGTCGAAGCCTCGGATGGGCCACCAATGCATTTCATTGCAGCTACATCTCACCATGTAAAACCACACTGCCCGCCAATCTAATGCCAGGGTCCACACGTAATGTCAAATAAAAATAAAAAAAATTGCCATTGGTTATTCATGTTAAGTAATGGTTACATTCTTCTGTGATTTATCGTAGATTTTAAATTTGTGTCACCCGTGCTCTTCAACAAATTTGATTCCCCCCCCCCCTTTATAATCAACTTGTACGCTTATTCTAACAAAAGAACCTCCGTTTTCCCCTCTTTGTTTTGGAAATCTGTAACCCTCTGAAAAAAAAAGTGTTTGTTTTAGGCAATAACAGATCCGCTTTGCCATCAGACTGGCTCCTGGTCCCTACACTATCGGTACCGATTGTTTGGTGGGAACCAGGCTATACTTTTCAATAATTAAACATGGGTCGATTTTTTTTTTTCTGTCGATGTTACATTCAAAAGTGAATAACCTTTGTACTGCTAGAAAAGTAGCAATTTAGAAAAGGATATTTTGTTTCGAGATGAAACTCGAAAATAGCAAGGGGAAAGCAACTGTTGTTCCTTGATCGTCATAAGGATGATCACTACGGCCACAACATTTCTCAAAAGGATTCTGATAGAGTTGATCCGCTTGGCAAAGCCTTTTTTTTTTCTTTCCGGGAAGTTGATCGGCAACGAAAGCAAGCTTCACCTGTGTGGCATTTTCAGACCTATTCTTTTGCAAACATCAGGTCTTTTCTTGTTTGCTCCATGAAAACACCTTGGATAACTAAAATTCCAGCCCGGAGTAAGAAACTGGTCATCTCATCTTTCTGTTTAGAATCTGAACATTGCTTATGGTATCTTAAAGATTAGGGACTCGTCATCAGGAAAAAAATATCTGCAGTTGTTTTTTTCAGAATAACGAAATAAAATAATCGATTTTAATTAGCTAAATAATAACGTTATGACTCTACACATTCAAGCTACATTTCTAAATGTAGCAGGAAAGATATTTCCGATTTACATTTCTTTCGAAGCCTTTTTATTTTAATGTTCCGTTTGATATTCCCGTAGAAGACGGGAGTTTATATGAAGTAATAAGCGCTACCCATACGATACTCGTCACTAGCGTCGAGCCGAGTTCCCCAATCCGATTAGGGATTGGGGAGCTATAAGATCCCCCCGAAATCCGCCAACAGCAAATTGCAATATTAATATGAATAATTTAATAGAACATCGTGTTTGATACATCCGCTGTGGATTGCTTAGGAAATCCCGTCTGGCTGCAGGGTTGAATTTCATCAAAGTAGTTTGGCAGGCGAGGGGAATAACAATCTCATGTAGAAATTTCAAGAATGAATTGAAGTAAACTTGAAGCATGCTCGGTTTGATCTTAAATGTCACGTACGGGTGCAAGCAATAGAACTTTGTCATTAATGAAATAACACTATGCAGAATAAATTGATTAGTAAGAGAAAACCATTATGATAAGTTCGAACACAAGGTAGGTTTGGGAAAATACACGGCACCTGGCGATATTTATCCCGAATCAAATCTCTCCCGAAAATTCTTAGAAACGTAACTTTAATCATTCAACATTAAGATAAACCTAGTAGCCAAGCTTGTATGAATCCTTAAGAAACACCTTTTATCCTCTTTGAACCAAGGTGGACCGTATTGAGAAATCTAAATCCTCCTTTGGTTTTATTAAACTAATTCGTGTCGTTAAATCGATGAGTAAAGACAACAAAGTAGACTATTTCACTGATGAGAATGGTAAAATCTAATCACTTTAAGACTAGCCGAACAAAAATGAAAATTTCATATAACATGGAATTCAAACTGGGTCAACATGAAACGGCCGCATGATGGCGCTGTTTGTGGCAACTGCTATTAGAGTTAAGTTAATGCTCCTTTGAATGCATTAATGATAACACGGCTTGCTGGCGATTCCTTTAAGACAGTCGATGGAAATGTCAGGTCGACCCTTATTTCACATGGAATAACAGTCTCTGATTGAAAAGGAATCCCAACAACACATTTGACCCGGAATGGATTCAATTTTCGGCATTGGATTCAAGGAAGTCTGATCCTTTACTACGTGATGTCGAAAATGAGTGCCCCTGGCACGATTTCACTTGTTTCTGCATGTCGGCCTGACAGCTGTCGTAAAAAGAAACCATGTTTAAAACCCTGTTAAATTGTTTTGATCATTCCTGCGATTATGCACAATATCATTGAAGTTAACAAGACACAGATTTGATGTTATTGACCTAAGAGGTCCATTTAAAGGCAACACCTCAAAACCTTCGTTTATCGAAGTTCGGAGTATTTGTTTTGATAAGGCGGAACAGATTTTCAAAAGAGAATAGCTGAAAGTTTTGAAATCCCTACAACTTAAAACTATTAAAGCTCGTCCTCTTCACCTGAAACCTTTGATGGTATTGCCGATTTTGTTTCCTCTTCTGATCAGCGTGCTTTCAATCCAAAGTCCCATTAGTACGGCATTAGCACCTTCTTAGTGAGCCCTGTGCGAGTAATGTACTTCAACCAGTTCACGTTACCAATCATAGCAAATCAATTAGCTTTTAGGAGATTCGAGTGAATCGAGTCCACCACATGCCGCGAACTTGCTGGACTTTGATTCACTGCCTCTGTGTGTTTTTAAAGCGTTGAGCTTTTCCGGTCACAAAGCAGAAACACACATGCTGATAAATTTTTAAAAAATCACAGCTGGCCAAAAAAAGGGGAACGATAAAAAAAAGCAAGACAAATGAGAATTTATAAATGGATATTTTTGTTAGGTATAGTCAGATTGTGCACAACCATGGCTTTTGCAATATTAAAGCCATTTTTGAAGCTTCAATACATTATCAAAGGTACTTTATTTGTGACTTTTTTTCAACCATAGTATGGCTTTTTTTGTTTTATTATAAAGCAATTATTTGATCTTTAATACAACATCAAAGATAATTTTTCCTACACCGTAATCATTTACTTGATACTATTATAGCCACTGTATATGTAGCAACTGCAATAATTCATATTAGGCATGGTATCAGAGTGCACGCCTTATAAGCAGACATTTTTTCAACAAACTCTCGCACGAGCTATATCAAAGGCATTATAAAAAAAAAAAGCGGTTGGAAGTATTTTCGTATTCGATTCCAGTGATCGATCGCGGGTTAGAATATTTTAATGGAATGATGACTGTATCTTTGAGCATGTTAATGAATGTGCATACACACGCAACACCGCTTGGTGAACACACGGGTGTTTTAATCGCTGCGTACATCGTTACCCTATACTTCTGTGTCTATACTCCCAGACGCAATGGGAATCCCCACAGTTGGTGCTAATACACCATTTACCGGCTGGAGACCAATAAAACAGCAGCGGGAACGCCGGTCTCTACGCGCGCTCTAAAGTAAAACAATCAAGAGCACTTAGCACTAATTGCCAATAAAGGCCACTGGCCAAATACATTTTATTGTCTTCGGGTTTTTTGGGTGAGCTGTCGTGCACTAACGGGGAGTCATAGGTCGTAACAGTCATTGAATCGCATGGGAACAATGTGGACCCCATGATATGTTGAGTCTACATTAAAAAAGCTAATAAAAATGTGGAGAGTGAATTTGAAGTACTTCAAGTTTCATGGTTGACTGAACGCTCAGTAAACGTTAAACACAAAGTGCAGGTTGTTTAGGGCAGCAGATAAGAAAAATTATTCATGTATGAATACATTAGGTACATTTTTGGTATAAAAATTCACGTTTATGTGTATTAATTCACAAGTGTTGATTAGAATACTCAGTGTTTTTTTCACCGGCGGAGAACAACACAGAATGTTGAAAATAGTGTACAAATGTTACAGATCATGATGTATGTGCTGTATATTTCTCACATTTCCAATTCGGTTTTAAATTTCATTGTGAAATTAATAACCATTATATAAAATAAAGCGCATGGGAGTTATTTTCCTCCAATTTCTGACTGCTGGCTGTGTTTACTCTGCTGCATGTCTAGATCTTATATGAATTTACCACTACACCATGTCCATTTCAGGTATATCTTGGGCTTTTTATTTAACATTTCCACGAGCAGACGCGATCTCCTAATCAATTTACACGGCTAGTAACAGAATTCACTGTCCTTTTCTTTCAACTCATTAGCCTAAACCTCCAGCCGCGTTCGAGGCACCTTCCACCAAAAATCAACCGATGTCCAAGCGCCTGAACGCAATTAGCCCCGTTGCATGATGGGGAATCAACCGTCAGCATGTTATTGCAAATCGTTACCGATTACGCAGTCGACTGCGCACGCGTGTTAATTCTGTCGGAATTAGCGCGCCAGGGATGTGGCTGCATAAGGAGCCTGGCCACCGCCACCTGTCACACTGATGGTAGATTCTCAGACCTTGCCTTGTCGCCCAGGAGTCTGCTACACTTTTTGCACATTAAAGATACTTAGCCTATTTTTTTTATGTTTCATCTCCGTCATAAGCTTCCATTTCTCCCTACCGCCAACGATGCATTGATGGGTCATGTTTAAGATAAACAATGCGATACGTTTGTATGCATCCAATTCTTATTACTAGGGCAGCTGGGTTTATAAGACAGCGACACGTTCAAGTCATTAGAACAAGATCCCATTTTACAGTATCGGGAAGGGCTTGTGATCAGATAACTATTTAAAGCTGCACATTAATGTACGATATGTTGATGTACCGCCCATTATTGCGCACAAAGTAATATTGCATTATTAAACAATTTATATATATAGTTAGTTGTTTCAGGTTCACCAAAAGCAAACTAATTACCCCAATGCAATAACATTGAATAAGTAACTATAACACGAATAAGTATTCAACGTAAAATGCAAACTAACATTTAAAAATACGTCTCTTAAATGATATAATTTGTAAAAGTCAATCGGAGAAAAGATACTACTCTCCTTTAAATATCGATATTTACATATCAATACGTTTTCTGATTAGTTATAGCAACTTACTAATATTAGTAACTCACATTCTTAAAGAAAAATGTATACATAATTATTTTAGGGAAGACTCAAAGCAGCTGATGGGAATGACTAAAATATTCTAATCCCCATTGTTACAATATCTGTATTTGTTATGGTTGGTGCAGATATGGAACTTCATGTACAGTACAAGGTGCATTCTTATTATCTGTTCCTGGAACGATAAACGCAGAGATGTGCATTACCAACTCAACTAGCAAATGGTTCAGATTATTACTTCAAAAATGGCTAATTAGATTAAGCAGTTTAAACAAAAACGAGGCATCAGCAGATCTTTTAGTGCGGGTCCCGTAGCATGTCGGCAAGGCAACGCACAATAAAAAAGAACGGACATGGCCGGTACATGAACTATGATATTCATGGTGTTGAACGGGAATTTGATATCGAGACAAAAATCCATTGATTAGGTGAAAAAGTCATGGGTTGGGTTTACCTTTTCTTAGCCTTCTCAACAGTGAAGCTTGAGATGGCTTTGAGAAATTCAAGCAATAAACAACGGACTTGCTGATATCATGTTTGTACACAATCCGACTGAAACGACCAAAACACTCTTTTATCGATTTCCTCGATGCTTGTTTTTTTATGATGTGATATCTCAGCAGCTGGCAGTAATGGAACTAAATGTAATTTATAACTGCAGTCGGCGCATGAACACTCCTTCAAGTTTATGCTTTTGGTAAGCCTTGCTATGCAGTGAAAAGAGAATTCTTGGGTTTTTTTTTAATTCGAGACTAGCTCTTATACTAAACAGTAGTTCTTAGTGTTTAAACGAGTATTACAAGAAGAACTGTGATTTTTCTACCCAATTTCTTGTCATTTAAACGGATAAATACTTGCCACTTTTGTTAGTGTGTTTGCTTGGTTTAAGTTTTTGTGAAAGGAATTCGTATTCCGATGGGCTTTTCCATCGAAAGTGCCTTTTTCCGGATTCCGCTTATGCCCACCGAAAGCTCGTTCCCATGTTACAGATCCGAGTGCATTACTCCAAAATGTACACTTACTACTCACCTCAATTCAAATATGCACTGTGGTTTGTCCTATATACGTATTATGACGTGCGCGTATAGACTTAGATTTAAGTGCTTCGGAATTGCGCGCTAATGATATGTAAATGTGTCGGATCGTTGACGAAACTCTCTTTCAGATGTTGTTGTGTCAATAGAAGCGACGTGGTAATGCCGATATTAAGCAACTGAGATCTGGAATGTAGGCTGAACACAAATGACAGAATGCTCGGCTGGACGCGCTTTGTAATGTTAACTTGATTATTGTCATTAAATACAATTGAATTTAATATTCGGCTATTACCTTTTTTTTACACAAATCAAGAGAATTTCATTACAAATTGTCCTCTAACTATATTTATTAGTTAAATATTAATTGCGTGGTTAGATAAAAAATTCAATTTGTAAATTAAAGTTGAATCCTGTGCTGTTTGGTTATCAGTAATGCATTTTTTTTAAGTTCATGTTAAATGGTAATACGTGTAGTTGAAAGGAGAAACATACTTTTTGATTTGGTGTTTTCAAGTTCGATTTGTTTTTACTGTGGTGTTTCAATAGCAAAGAGATAAAGAGACAATTCGTTGACAGAAATACTGGATTTCAATTTTTCACTTCAATATTTTGTTGTACTAACTAAGTTCATTAATAATCATTATAAATTTGAACAAAGAATTTGACTGGAGTGGGGTTGGAACCTGCCACCTACAGACCATCGCAGGTTTACATCCCGATATGAGATAATTAATTTAATACATTCTATAAATTTCGGAAGGCAGCAGTGCTGGCTTGACGAAATTCTTGGTAAGTGGTTGATTTATTTATTTAATTTTTTCGGGCTGGGTTTTGACGTGGCTATCCCTTAAAACTGTCAAATTACACTCTGCATGGTTTCTATAAACAATTGGAGATGAGAGCGACAGGGCTGCGTGTAATGTCATTACGGCTTGGGTTGTTTATGACAACGCCTGCGGTGGTTTTGCATAATTTGCTGCGGGATATATACCGCAACCGAACGCCACTTTTGGACATTTCGCGGTCCAGCTCAGCAGTTCGTCTTGGATATTGCGATACCTTTAGATCGACAATTTAATACTTGTAGAAGTAACAATTCTTGCCGATGTTGATATGTAGGAATTAAGTGTTTTCCTGTACAAATTAAGTTGTTTGTGTGAACTTACTGATGGTATGCTTGTAGAGTCTAAAATTGAAGTTATCTCAATTTAAAAAAAAAAATAGGAATAATATATATATATATATATATATATATATATATATATATATATATATATATATATATATATATATATATATATATATATATATATATATATATATATATATATATATATATATATATATATATATATATATTTTTTTTTTTTTATCTGTCAAAATATAAATTGACATTAGATTGTATTGTTCCAGGTTCGATTGATTAATTTCTTAATTGTTACTCTGGATTTGTTAAGTCAGCATCTCAAATAATTTGATGCATTTTTGGTCTAAAATGTTCTGTGCCGCCAGAATATATACCCTTTTTCTCAACGCAAAGGATAGCGGAATCTAACAAGTGCAATTTTCTTATCCGTATTACCCCGTAATGCCCCTATTATTACCCGTTCCGGCGGGTTTCCTTTCCTCTGTTTCCACCTTGCTCCCTGCTCGGGCCTTCTCTTATCCACCCAGCTCCTTCTCTCACCCCCAGTCTGTCGTCGTGTCTTGCAATCTCCCACCCCGGCCCTAATGACAATTTCACAAATTGGTGCTCGAGTCTGAGTACCCCCCCCCCGCACAACTCGCGCGTGCACGCGCTCAAGCCTTCCCCACGCGCGCGCTGTGCCTGTCTGCACCCCACTGCGCATGCCCACGGGCCGCGTGGAGGGCTAGCTACCGGTAATCATCAGAAACAGAATCAATAGGCAGTCACGACAATCAATGCTTGGGCTGAGGACCAATGAGACTGCTATCTATATAATATACGTCAGGTGTGAGGTGGTGTGACACATGACAAACGCACCTTCGCGCAGTCAGTCATTTTTGGGGTGTCAGTATTGTTTCGACTTTTCTCGCTGACTGGTTTCGGCTCGGGCTCGCTGTCATTCAAAGCAATCTCCACACATTCCAGGTGAGTTTTTCCAATCTTTTTTTCCCGATATGCATGTTTTAGTTACTTTTTTTCAAATCATAGTTTTACGACACTGGCAGAGGTGCATGACATAATCGTTTGACTTCAATCAGAAGGTACATTTCTATATTTCCTCTGCCAGTTTAGCCAGTATCTTTCACACTTTAATCTCGAAAACCAAAATACTTCTTTGGAATTATGCAGTGAAGAAAAATGAAGTCGGTGTCAAAAATTGTGATTTTTTTTTCTCATTATGATTCTTATTGAGGTACCAGATATGTTTACTTAAATGGAGGTGCATTCTAAATTACGACTGGGTGTATTAGTTACTTAGTGGTTTATAAAAAAGAACAATAACGGAAATGTGCGTATCGATTTAAGATAGGGAACCGAGTAACATTTTCGGATATATTTGTTTCGTGTGCTCGATAGTGACGTGAAGAAAGCACGGCTAAATGTAAAAGGATTCTTAACAAAAATTGTCCCATTAATCTACCAATTAAAGTGAAAATAATTAAGCTGCTGCAAACTGCTCACTGACTGAATTGACCTGAAATATACAAATCAAAAAGTTGGAGAGGCCTGATATATTTCGTATTTAGCAAAGACTTCTTCAGAGGCGATCAATTAAAGTGATTGTTAACAACGAATACAAATTGGACGTAACCGATTGGTAGTTGCAATGGCAAGTTGCCGATTTTTTCCTATATTTCGAATTTGGTTTGGCCGAAAAGCTATCATTAAAGCAACTTCCGAAAGCTTTGTAAGTCTTCTTTCAGACTAAAGAGTGAAGTTAATTGAAGTTTGTTTCCACGTTTATAATTGGGAGGTCTATTCTGGTTGTAAAGATTAGAATGGCAGGAATGGTGAATTTCAGATTACTTAATCGGTTTATGCATTTAATACTTTGACCAAAGACAGTCGCAGGAAAACATTTTCATAAATTACACGAACGCTTTTGTGTATGTATTGATTTGCACTGAACGTCCGGTTTTGATGACGCCACATCATTCGGATGAATGACATCAAGAAAAGTTGATGTAGTAGCAATTGTTTCACAATAATTGCTATTGGCCACCTAATGATTGATTTGAACAAAACAGGGATTAAAAAAATGACCTTTTCCAAATTCTGCCTACAAAAGCTTCCGATCTGATAACATCAAAATTTTGACACTTTGCTAATGGATTTGTTTCTGAGGGCAACATCAGAGCAAATTTCAGAAAATAGATTTCGAATTTAAAAAAAAACAGATTTTGTTTGACGGACGCTAGAGGGAGAAGTTCTGGACACAACGTCATTATGACTCATGTTGTGTTTTGCGTCCCCACTGCACAATAATTTATTTAATTGATGAACTGGTAACATATATGCAAAGTAGAGTGAAAAGAACAATGCAAAACTCATAAACGTGTTGGTACCGATTACACAAATGTTCTGGCGGAAGCGCCCATGTAATGTCAGCTTAGTTATCGTCGACGTCATAGAATTGAAATGAATTGAATTAAATTTAATACCCGGTTATCACATTTTTATCTAAACGATGACAACTTTAGTTTAAAATTGTCTCCTAATTATATTGAATTTAATTAATTACTAATATGAGTCTTTTTTCTAAAAGAAAACTATCCTTCCTAACTATATTTTTTAAAGCACAAGACACTATAATTCATTTACCAACTGCACTCGGTATGTAATGTGTAATTACAGTATCGCATGCGCGTAAACCACTTAGGCCTAGTGGCTTTTACCCTTAATAAATAAAAGCTTAATTAATGTACGGCCGGGCCTCGATTTTTCTCGGCGGTAACGGGTTTGTTACCCGGTAGTTCAACAGGCGAAGGCCATTTTAATCAGCTCACACCACCAGACAAAAGTGTTTTGTGTTGTCTCAGTAAATAGACCAGACTCTCTAGATCCGTTCGGTTCTTGGCTAAAAAAGTGTTCGGCAAACATTTCCGTTTGCCGGTTTTGTCGGCTACCGCTTACGGAGGCACTGGACGCGAGAAACAGTTTTGGCGGGTTTTATTAAATCGACTGGAACGGCCGGAGGTAGGGACCCGTCACTTCCAATTCCGCGGAAAATTGAGATATCCTCTGCGAGGTTGTTTGATACCGTAAACGGTGATTATGATTTCCCCTCGTTTCGTGCTTCACCCCCCCCCCCCACTCTATCTATGTTATTAATCTTTGTACAGTCTGCTATGGGGAAAATAAGCGTCTCAGAGGTCGACAAATTCCTGACCTCTATACAATACAAAAGTTAAGCTCTTCCATGGCATTCATACTTGAGGACGCACCACGACTAAAACATTTAGCACAGAGAAACTGACATTATTTTACTGTAAAAGGTGGTATCTGCCATTTATATAGACGTGACAAACTATTTCTTTTGCGATCTTCAGGATATGTTATTACCTCCATCTGATCCGCATTTGTTATTAGTGTTGCATAATCCAACTTTGCGTATAGCCAATAAAGGCACAAATATAGGCCCTGCTAAAAGGGACGCTGCTTTAACAACAAAAAGTGCACCTTCGACCCTTGAGTTGAACACGGGACTTCTCAATATTATTTCGCTCTATCTCAGAAATGTTAAAGCCTAACAAGTATTTACCTGAAAGATTATAACTGGTTGGTGCTCATGCAATTGTAATTTTGCTCAAGACGTTTGTGTTACATGGAAAATGAGACTTTGATGTGGTATGATATCACTTGCATACCAACTGTCAAAGTGTCAAAATTGGTGTATAATTCAACAGCATTGTTATCTTTGTGGTAATGCAGACGTCACGTTTGGTTGTGATCATGCGTGGGATTCCATGGAGATAACTTGTGTATCTATTATCGGCTGCGTCCTTTGCATGCTATATGCGATCATAGCAATCTCGAGTTCAGAATGGAGATCGAATACAACAATCAATGCCGTTGAGAGATGCACTTGAAAGTCACCTCCCTTAGCCCGTGTCCCCGGGATGCGAAACCCCGCACTCGGGGGGTTTGTTGAAACAAAATGCCCCCTTCGACCGAGCGCGGCTATAGGTCTACTACGCTCGCTGCGGCCGGCGCGTCGTGAGGGAAGCGAGTTTTCAAGTACCGTGAATTGCGCCGATGACTGCCATGAATAAAACATGGGCCCCGCCGACGGACTTCAGTTCACGGCGAACCCGAGTGATATTATTACAGTGCCAAGTGAAATCTTTACATAATACTTGGGATGACCTTTCGTTGAGGAATTGCTAGCATCCCACTTTTTAAACGAACCCCCCCCCCCCTTCAAGAAAAAACGCACATGCAGCTTAGGTATCAGTTAATACTATCAGTCAGGGGAAATAGCTTTCATTTGATACATGCTAAAAAAGGGGTCTTACAAGATAGTTCAACGCATGCATGTTCTTGAATGCTATGTTCATACTGAAAAAGTCCTAAAATGAATATACCCAAACATGATTGTTGGTTTGATAGGACCTGAGATGAGATGCACGTTTTTAAAATTACTTAATAAAAGAAGAGGTTTTGATATGGTTGTGATCCGCTATGCTTTTACAGAGCTGCCCATTATCTTGTATTCAACCTATGCGTATTCCAAAATCTTTTCTTCTTTTTTCATTGCACTAAAGTTTGTGCGCACTTCCCTGTCTCCGTCCAGTAAACCTTAGATCGTATTTTTTTGTTTAATCAAGATGATGTAATATCAATAAAATATCAATTATTACGAGAAACGGCATTATTCTCTGAACAAAAGAGGGCAATTTAGTTGGAGCAGATCTTGTTCTACTATTTTCTTTTATGCCTATTGTTGAATACATTTTGCAGGTTGTTGTTTTTTGAAAAACGATCAGCGTGATTTCTTTCTGCTGTCCGATATACCGTGAATCGTAACGTTACATAATATGGCTTAATCTTCCTTATTTCAGTTGGATCATAAGACGTAATGGAGATTGACGTATTTGACATGTTATCAACATTCTGAACGTTTCCCGAACTTAACTCTCCATGGGTATTATCCACGGTTATGTTCAAGACGCAGTATTGAATTTCAGCGCTAGCGTTCTTAAGAACCACCCAAAGTGCCTACAGAATGTTTACCTTCGTGTCGTTTCTAAGGTCAGTGCGATGTCTTCTTTTCGTGACTGATTAAATTCAGGGTAGGTATCGTCCGAAACAAGACAGCTTCTTTCAAACGAAGTTAGGCCTTTAGTTATTGGCGTGGTATCAAGCATTATCTGACCACATCAGTTGGGGAAAAAAACCATTTGCGGTCTTGAATGTGATCTTGCTATTAAAGTTCTCCGTTTCTAAGTCTGCAGAGCTATAGACAGACATAGATTAGATTTCGCATTGCTGTCGGCTCTACAAACATTATGTTAGTAACTTTGAAATGAGACATAGGCAAAACTATGCGTAGGGTGTCGAAATACGTATTGTTCTTAATTAAATGCGTATCTGATCACCGAGTTGCTGGTTATGAATTGGACGATTCGGAAATGCTTTTGTACTTGTCTTAAGCAATGCTCTAACTGCTGCTGGTGTAAACTTGATTCATGTTAAATTATAGGTTTTGCCCTTCACCGACGTTTAAACACTGTATACTCAGTGTGTTACCTCCCGAGTGAAAGTTGGGAAAACAATCACTCGGGTGGAACTCAAACCCACGACCTCCTGCTTTCTAGTGCAGATGTCTTACCACTCGACCACCGAGCTAACGGGATCGGTTGGCTGGTTCGAATCTGATGTACATAGCAGCGGGTACCGCATAGACTATTATGAGATGGAATTTTGCGTCAGGTTGATATAAATCAAATTATAGGTTTTTCCCTGGACCGACGTTTAAACTCTGTATACTCAGTGTGATTCATGTTGACAGAAAGCAGTAAGCCGTGTTAGTCCGGAATCTGAGACCAAAATACTCACCATTTATTAAATAGATATTTTGCATAACTTACGTATGGCTTGAAGTATGGACACTGCTTCCTTCAAATACTTTGAACGAGCATTTAAATAATTTCAATAGATTTAATTTCCTTTGAATTATCCTATGGTTATCTAAGCTGAATGACGATATTCATTTTTCTCTTTTTAAACTGAGTACAATGATCGCTTTCTTGAAAGTGACCAAATCTACTTTAATGACACCGAATAAACCTCGAGTATAATGCGCTGCTTGCTATAATTGGCGTGATGACGAGACGTTGACAATGGGACTATAAGAAAGGCAGGATAAATATGAGATTACCGTGAATTATCGGTGTTGACTGAAAAGCTGACGGGGAAGAAGTCGTTTCCTCGGCGCAGCGTGCTCACGCGGAAGCCCCAGCAGCTGCCCGTAGAACGATGGCTGTCCACGGTAGGGACAGATAGCGACAACCTTCCATCCGGAATCGTACCACGAGCTGCCATGCCTTGGCAATCAAAGTCTTTAAATACCAAATCATCCACTCTTTTTGCATAATTTACGACTGAATACCGCTTTAAAAGTATTGGTTTTCAATGAGTGAATGTACTCTTGATAAAACAGCCCAGGTAACTAATATTTTTTTTGTAAAAAAATGCAATTTGACTCAATCGAACCGTTTTAACAGAATTTGGTGTGGCTATGCATGATGTAATATACGTTGTATTTTTTGTTTAAGGAGCATTGCTTTCCTTCATAGCAAAGCCTTCTATTTTGTTTTTTTTGTGTGTTTTTTTTTTTGGTACGGTCTACTTAGTGGGGAAGGCCGAATTCTTAAATTGGCCGTCTACAATCATAAAATCAATCAATAGTATTCCAATTCCTAATACCTGTGTACCTTTCATCAGTGTGCTTGGGGAGAAATGGTTTTCCATTTTATTGATTTTAGTCAAGCAAGTTTTTGTACATGTCACTCAGCGTAATGCTGCCGAATGACGTCTGCACTGATTTTGGGCCACAGCTGAATGTGATCGAGCGCAGGAATCTGCACTTTAATGCGATGATAGTCAGCAACGACGGAGCTTGCTCTATCTGCGGATTGAATGACTGCCATCTAATGCGGCATCGCGTTTCCTTGTATCCCATCACCACCTTGCAGGTCTTTGCTTTAATTAACCTTGGGGTGCGAACTGAGATGTGACCCGTCTACTTCTCCGGTCACCGTATGACTGATAGGGGGCGATGTTTATGCGCTAGTCCTCGAGTCGACATGAAGGGGTTTCTCGAAAAGCCCCAGCGTTCATGCTAGCCTCCTCGTGGTTTCATTACCCTAAAAGCTGTGAACGATATACGCCTGCTATCGGAAGCAGCGTATTAGTATTTACATGTATTAGTATTTACGGCCCGTTGTTGAGCTAGCATTTTTTTTTCTTCAAATAAGAGGTTATTAGAAAATGGCAAGTTCAGAGTACACGAGCGTCGTTGTGTTTTTGTACAGCGAGGCCCGCCTGCAAATATTTTTTTTCCCAAACAGCATCGTATGGATGGTTGTTTTGCGCCCTCTACGATTCTTTTATTATACGTACGCAGGTATGCCATGAATTACGGTTTGCTGTCGAGCTCTCCGATGGCTCAGTTGGAGGGTATGAGTTCGAAACCCTTTTTTCCATTGTTTTGTTCTGATCTAATTTGCGGCTTTGGGTTTTTATTCATTGGATATAAAGTCCGAATTTAATTAGGTTCGAATTCGTTTCTGTTTTTTTTTCTTTTATATTATTTTTTTCTCGTGTTTTTAGGAAAGTAAAGTCCAAAACCTCAAAGCGTAAACCCCATTTGCTTATGTCGTTTGGGGGAAAATCGCGGCCCGCACTGCATTTGTACAATGATGCCGATGTAAAATGGGGCTACTGCCAATGGTGCAAAATGGTTGGTGAAAATGGTACCACTGGACATTTTCTAAACCGTCTGAATTACTAAATTTTCATAATATACATATTAGAAAGATTACCTATAGGCACAGAAGAAGAATTGTCTTCTTAAACTGCTACCTGATTACGCATTGTATCCAAAGTCATGGTGAAACACTGCGGTAAATGAAACTCGAGCGTAATTCGTGATTGATTACACCAATTACTAAAGCGAAACGGGAGCACGGAATCTCAACGAGATCTCAGCAATTATTAACCGAATCAGAGTTGTCAACCGACCATTATTATGTCTAAAGTCGGGGATTTTGAACGGCGTATCAAGCACCGGTAATTTAGTATGATATAATTAGAAACCTTTTAACAACAGTCATGTTTGTTGTAGCAGTGTTCGATGGTATTTCCGATAGAGGCAACTGATGTGATTATGTTTGACAGATTTTGATTCGTGCACACAGAACGAAATAATTTCATCACCGAAACACTACAACACTGAAAACAAAATAAATATTAAATTTGGCAAATACTTTATCTAACCATCAAACTGCAAATTGATGTACTATTTGTGTTAGTTACAACGAAAAACAAGTATTGAACTGACTAGAGAATACCATTTAATGCAAAAATCTCCTTGCATAATACAAATAAGACAATAAATATATTCCTATTCTCTTTCGAACATTAAATAAGCGTATCGTGCTATTCACTGGTTGAAACAATACATGCATATACCCAACTCCTCCCGTGCGATTTGGGATTTAAGAAACATGTCACACGACCAAACTGTTAAATGGTTCGCGCAGTCCCAGAAGGTCACGGGCCGTGAAATGCGGCCCCGAGAAATTCCCGTGCAAAATGTAGGACAAATTTAAAAGAATCTCAAGTTCTGGCAACACATTTCTGAGCCCGGAGGCGTGTACGCGCGCACCACTCGTCAGCTGTCATCGCACAAATTGAGCATGCCGCAGTCCTCCCCACGCGCCGTTTACCGCGTGTTACTTGGGGCGCCGTATCCAATCTCAAGACAGAAGGGGGTAAAAACGATCTCTTGAAGAGTACGACTCGTCGGAGATTCAGTGGCAAAGACATCGGAGACACATATAGGAGAGTGACTAATACGGCGACATCTTGAATCGCAAACGAGGCGAAAACGAAAACTCATCAATTAGGCGCGTATGATGCTGTCTGGCGGGGGCGGGGATTGATCTCATGTGGGGGATGCACGTGGCTGATAAACAGGTCATTTGTGAAACAACTTAGGGACAAAACCACTTAAAGTCGAATGTTCATGAACTATGGTATTTAAAACAACAAAGGCAGAAGTATATTTCTGTACATTTTGTAACAATCATCGAATCACTAGACGATCCTCAATTGGCAAGACGGCAATGTTAGTCATCCAATTAACAATATGCAACAATTACTTTGTCGGCCATTATAGAGGGAGGGGGAATAGCGGCGCTTTATACAAACAGTATTACTCAAGTTAAGAAAAAAAATATTAATCCATAGACTGCTGTAAACATCGTTTTATTTTACTGGTCATAAAAAAATAAAAAGTTATTTTAATTAGTTTCTGTTAAGTTCTGTTAATGTGGCTTGAAGTCATTGCACATAAGTAATCATTTCACAGCAATGAACTATGATCAAGATTATTTTTTGGAAAATCTCGAAATTCAGAGGTTGATGGTAATGTCTCAAGTCGGTTTTTTTTTAAGGTTCTAGACCCATGATATTTCCACAGGATAAAATGTTTTAAAAGAGTTCTTTAACGACAAGCTAGCTTTTAAAGGTTTTGGGGGGTTTTGTGAGAAGACAATAGAAGAGTATTTTCCTTGGGTTGTTGGGGTGTTTGTTTGTGTGTTTATTTTTATTTTTTTTATTTCTGGGGGGAGGGGGGCTGGGGAAATCATTTAAGGCTGAATCCCCGGGCACCTCCCTTCCCTGCTGGCTTCTCGCAACTACGACCGGATCCCCAAGCCCATATTTGCTCCACATTGAGCTTTTAAGAAAAAAAAAAGAGGCATGTGTCAACAGCCGTTAAGAGCGATCCACTTTAAATGCCTGCACATAAAGGCACCCTGGCTATAATTTGATACCTAGGTCCGCCACAGTGGCTTTAACACCTTGGATCCGTAGGGGCTGTGTGGTCCGGCACGGCGCGCTGCGCTCCCGCGTGCCTAATGGGCCCAGCCCTGTCCGAATCAATGCTACTAAAGTGAACGTTATCGATGCATGCCGGGCTTTCGGTTTATTAAGTTACGTCAGCAAATATTAATACTCGGAAGAAGAAGAAAAAAAAAAACGTCGAGCGAGGCCCGGCGAGTTAATTTGCACTTGGATGATAACATGATATCGACTGCCAGTCAGTAATTATTTTAGCGCGCAGGCCCACTTCGATAGCCAAATTGTGCTGCGGCTGGAAGTGAATTTAGCATGGAGCAATATTGGAACATTCGACTTGAATACTTACGTCTGTGGAGAGATACTGCACAAAAGACATAAAACTAGACATTAATAGTTGGTCGAGTGCATTGTTTATAATAGCTAGCTTTAAACTGTTAAACAAAACTCGCATTACCTATTCTGAAGATTTTATTTACACTGTGTCCGTTTCAAAGGTGAACAGATTTATCGCGTTTAACCGCATGTCAGAATTACATTTCTGTGTACATTGATTCTGTATCGTTGATGTCAACATCAAAACCAAAAACAACAAATGTTTGAAACTTTGTATCGTCGAAAGCAAATGCTCGTTTGAATCATCAGTAAATATTCGAAATTATGCAAATCAAAAGCAATGTTCACCCACGAATTGGTTTTTAAACCTAATTTCCAATGTGGACGTTGTATTTCTGTGGTTATCGATTTGTTTCGATTAGTCAGACTTACGAAGCCAGAAAATCGAAGTAACAACATGTTTGACTCGCCCAGTATACGCACGGGACGATGCTAACAGCATTTCTGAATTTCTAAAATGAATTTCAGAATCGATACTGCACCGGCAAAGTGAGTAATTAATTCCAAGCTTGGCTCACTCCAGACTGCCGGATTATTGTATCAACGACAAGCAGCGCCTGCATTAGGCTGATGGAAAAAATGGGTCGAGGTTGAGACAAACGCGATAATTGAAATAACTATTTATTTATTTTCCTTTAAATTTATATAGAATCATTTGCGTTTAATATCCAAAAAGAAACCTAGTAATCATTATCAAAAATGTTACTTGAATAAGAGATCGTACTGGTACGATTCCGTCTGGCTTGCTGTATTGAGAAGAACTCAAGAAATGTAGCAGATTTCCAACGATCAGTCAGTTGACTGATTTTAACGGCTGTGCATGGTTTTCACTTGTTCTAAAAAGTGTAATATCCAGGAGCTGAAACTTCAACAGGTTACGTTTTGAACATTCTTCTTTTAATTGTGAGGGGTGTTATTATTGGAAACGAACAGAATGTATGAAAAACAAATGATCCTCTATATGCCTTTAAATCAAGTGACGGGCTGATTTCACTGTAGTATTCCTTGGGATATTATGACAATATAAAATTAAATTTCATTAAGCCGGACCACATATACATCTGTGTTTCAAATAGTGTCTTCTGAAGAAAACAAAGTGGGCAACGCCATGAGTATTAGGTTAACAGTGATTGGCGAGGTATAGTTTTGGACCCTTAATTAAAAATGCAGACCAAAAAAATCCATGAGCAAACGATGCACAAGGTTCTTTTTTGTTAATGAAATCCCAAAATATCTTTATTGGCGTCATTCCGGAGCTCAGTAGTCGATAAAGACAACACTAATTATAGAAGCTAGCCTTTAAACCTCCCACTGCGGGCTTTATTAGTTGACGTCATGGTCTCTGTCCTTGACTCATATCAATTAGGTTGTCGACGGATGTCGGAGACTGTTGGAATGACGTCTACCATTCTTGTATAATGGGATGTTGGATGTCAAATAGGTTGTTATTGATTGTTAACTTTTTTTCCCTTCCTTTTTCGGCTAGCAATTGTCACACAGCACCAAATCTGCCATCGGATGTATCTGTTTTGCTACCAAGAGGAGATACTCGATCACGGCAAAGTACATTGCTTAAGGACAAAACTTGGCACCACAATCCCAATCCCTCTTACGGGTTTAGGACCCGAGCTGTGCATTGTTAAGACAAATTAATAAAAGAGTCTATTTTATTATCTACAGCGCATCCCAAAATACCCGTAATTATATCATTTTAAAGCTTGGAAGCTTAACTTTATCCCTGACGAGTATTGTTTGATTTTCGAAAGGGTTTAGAAAACATTTGCGGTCAAATAAAGGCATGTTATAAACGCACTCAACCGATTTCTCAGAAAATCAATCATGCGCATTTTATCTAATTTTGAAAGGGTTCATCATGTTCATGATGTGACGATCTCGTTGCCTTTTACTTTCAGTCTTCCCTATTCGATCCACGTAGACTATAAAACAATATTGTTATTCGTTTCAAGATCAATTTTTAAATTCACGTGCAAGTATGTACCTATTCAAAAAGGGCGCTTAAAGTGTGACTCGAGTTTGCATCTGATGTACCGCATCATCGATATTCCCTGAAATTGGTTGAATTTGTTTTCGACATGCCTTTATTTGAACACAAATAATTTTAAAAGTAATTTTAATATCAAACCAAATCTCTCCAGGGTTCAAATTCTAAGCTTAAAAATGATATCAAAATTATGGCGGTACGTGTTTCCGCGCCGACGCTAGTGCTTTGCAACAAAAATGCGGTCATGTGTCTTTCTCTAAGAAGACATTCGCCATGCCTTTATACTTCCCCTCGTGCATTGTAACAATCTTGATCTATTTTTTTTTACCACCGTTGAACCACATGCTTTAAATGTGTGCTTATTTTAGGCCTTTTTGCCATATTTCTCGACAAGACATTGTCTAGTGCATATTCACAGTTACAGAACCCTTTTGCCAAAGGGTTCAATTTGTGCCCGATCGACTGCAAAGCTCCACAGCCGTCCCATACAGCTAAACCTTGAGCCTTTTATTCCGATTTTGCCATATTCCGAACGCCTCGTTACCTTAGAAAACCAAACGTTTGCTACGTCCTTAAACTTCACGATAGCTTTCACTTCCCGCCCTTTTCCGTTCGGTGTCCGAGGACAAACCTACGGCTGTTGGGTGTACGTTATTCTTGGTGGACGTATGTCCGCGGTCATATTTTATTCAATTACTTATAAAAAATTCATTAAGGGCCTGTGTGAATGAAACATTGTAAAGATACAAACATGGTAAATGTATGTACCAATGCAGTTAAGAAATCGTACTTTATTACGAGAAAAGAGCAATGAAATTGCGAAGGTGCGAACCTCGAGGTTACTACAACTGCAAACAATCGAAATGTTAGGTGTAGGCCTATGTAAGGTGAAAATCATAACAGACAAATAACGGTGTTACATTTTTTTTTATCTCACATATTTTCGTTTATTAACCAGAAGTCATTCCGGGTCCCTAGTCTGGCTTTGTGATTATTAACCAATAATCTTCTCATGTATTAAAACCACATTCGACGAGTCTAAAAAAAAAAAAAACCAAACAAACAAACGATTTAGCACTAACATTTCCTTACTGAAAACAACATAGAAAGTGTTCAGTGCCTGTTTCAATTGAAGTTTATGCCGGTAACTATCCATAGTATTGTTCAAACATAGTAATTTTCAAACAGAAATGTATCCATTGGATTTGACAGCTTTCCGTCAATCACTCTGAAATTCTTTGTTCCAACTTCAGTGAATAGTACAGCTGCAGTGGTTGCTTGAAAAATCTCACTACAATCTACACGTTACATGATAGCTGCTCCAATGACACTGCAATTAGCTCAGCACCCGAATAAAATACAAAAATACAGATATGTGTGTATAAGATAAATGAGGAAGATTTTTCGGCTGTCCAATATCACAGCTTTCCACCCCTGGTTGCATTTGAAAATCACAGTCGGGTATTCAAAGCGTTTCAGCGAGTGTTTACCTCAGGTTCAACTTGCGACCCCTAAGAGCCGTTGGGCCGAGCAGCAAGCACACTAGCCCGCGGCACACCTGTGCTTTACTACCTTCGCTTAGGGGATTCTACGCTCCTTTCTCCCCTTCGTTTTTTTCTCTCTTCTCGCTCTGGGATTTCCGATGCAGCTGTAGTTACAAAGTGTCCCGCGTGTTTTCCTCTATTTTATATTCAATTATTGTAAGAGAACTCCCCCGGCGATATAAATTACACCACAAGCAGTTGATTTGGTCTGGACGGGACGGCCACAATGCGCTCCTCTTATTTTGACCCGTGCATTGGTGTGTAACGTTACCTAGAATCTCCTTGTGTTTGTCTTTTGCCGCGAAAATGCCAAGGTGCGATTTTGTGCCCTTGGGTAAAAAAAAAGGCCCACGCTTCAATTAATTTAACCAACAAGAGGATACGTAGAGTTAAAAGTCCAATGTGGAGACAATCCAAACGGACAATTCCTTTTCGTGTATCTTAATAAATGCTGTCTGCATAATGTTTTAGGGCCCAGGTTTGATACAATCACATCCACATTGTCTACAAAATGGTTCCAAATGAGGCAGGTTACGCTTCAGATGTGCCAAAACATCGGACGATCGATGCAAGCACAATTGGAAGTAACAGAACAAGCATATCTTCAGGTTCATTTTCTAAACAGGAATAAATCAACAATTTTGAGCCGTTACGATCCTCTATAGCAAGAAAAGAGTCTTCCTTATGAAAATTTTTCGTTACGATTACTATTTTATTTTGTCTTATAATGTACCAAAACAATGGTGAGGGAAGTGAAATGTTGTTGTTCAAATTGTCTTTCAATAATCACCCTGTTTAAGCATGGCATTTACTCAATGCAACTGCGGACTGGTTCCGCGACTATGCAGTACGGTTGCATTGCCAGTTAGAGGCAAGAACAAAATCTTGTTCAAGAATAACAAAAATAACGGCTTGCCGGGAACCTGTAGGCGTTGTTCAGCGCTGGCAGCAGACGAATGCGTTTGGCCGCTTTGTTTAAAAGATGGAATCAAATAGTAAAATTTATCGGACCTCTGTCCCCAGTCCTACCGACATAAATCACACTAATGTTTATACCAGGTCTTAATTAAACACCAATCTAAGACCGCTTTAATTAAACGTGATATATGGCTTCCCTTTACTTGCACACTCTGGCAACACGACCAGTGACACATCAGTACCTGCAGGAAACTGAACTAATTGTTAGTGTAGGGAAATTGATGGCGATCGCTTTATAATTGATAGTATGGTGCACAGTGTAATTTGTGGTGTATTTTTTTTAAGCCACCGCCAGATGCATCCATGGTTACTCACGGGTTGGATGTTCAACTCACTTTTAATTAAGGAATCTTTCGCACGTCCTTTAAGTCTAATTGTTTATTTGTTCGCTCTGTTTTCCGTCCGCGGCTGTGTATTTGTAATCTCGAGACTGGCTTCTACATTGCACGATGACGTGTCAAAGGTTCAATAATTATGATTGTGTGGCTCACACACTGCCTAAAACTATGGCCGCTCGTAGCCTGCTTACGCACATTGTAATTCAATGGTGTCTCGGAAATGTAACGTTTGTACCAAGTTTCCAATACATATTACTTGAAATTGTCTCAATACAATTGTAATAGAAATAAATGGCAAGCCAACCATTAAGGAATTCTGTTAAAGTTGGTATATATAAAAAAAATTCTCTGAACGAAATTGAAAGGAATATAATGTTTTGTAATTTTTCAGGCCTTTATACAGTTTTAAAAATTGGTTTTAAATGGCCCGCTCCACTTCAGAAGTTGCGCATACTATTCAGAACGAATTAGGAGCGTCCCCCTCTCAATTAAAAAGTTGAAATTAATTAATTGATTATTTGTCATTGGCCGATTTCTTCGTGCGATGGCTCATTGGAAAGCTCATATCTAATGCAATGCTAAAAAAAATATCAATTCAATTCGAAAATCTATTTTGCAAGGTGTTATCCTCTCAAAAATCGCGAATACACCAATCTTAATTAATTGTGAAATTAATTTTAAAATTGTTACGCAAGCTTGACAATGGCTGGATTGAATTAATAATTGTCCATGAAACAGTCTTCTTTTACATGCTCCTACATTACATAATTAGCTGCTGAATATCAATTTTTATGATCCCTTCCAGATGAAACAAATAAATGAAAGTATCTTTTAATTCATCCGGTAAAGTAGTTGTGACTTAGACAACTCAATCATTCAGCGCCTTCGAACATTATTTAAACATTGGGAAGCGTATTTCGTCCCTTGCAAAAATGTGCATGGTCGTGATGATTGCTCATGTCAAAAATGTGCATATTCTGTCAAGAAATGTAAGATGGTCTCACAGTGAAACTGTTGCACCGGGCTTACGCAGCGTTACCGGCCCAGACAGTTCCAGATCGTAATTCAATTTGCCGGCAGAATGGAATGCATACTGGCCAAACAGAGCTGCAAATAATCTGGGTGAATATCCTCATGCCAAACTGTATTCCATCATTTTGATTGTATAATGATGAGCAATGAAAGCAAGTGAGAAAACCTATGCAATGGGTTGCCGCGATGTGGGTAGAAATTTTCAACATATCCCAACGACCAACTAATGTGGCTTTTAATTCGGTTTGGTAATGTACTGTGTTTGATTTAAAAATTCGGTCAAGATTGGTAAGACATATTGATGTGATACTGACAATTTAACCTACATTACATTTGTACTTAAAAAGCCAAATTTTAACCAGGGCAGTTGATAATCGGTTAGGCAATAATCGGTTGATAAATGGGTCATTTTGTCGGCTCGAAGCAAAAGGATCCTCAACGAATGTTGGCTAAAATCTCGATCAGGATTCAAAGTGAAGAGACCAAAACCTGTTTTAAAATGTTATGTGGTACGACAGGTCGTCTTGTTCCCAAATTGCACATTTTTGCTCATATTCAGGTGTAGCTTGCTTTTGCCATATATTGTTTCACTGCTATAAGATAAAGATCTAAACCAACGTTACGTTACCTCTAAAGCATTTCACATGACATTGAGTTCTTTTCATTCACTTCCATGCAGATGTATGTCTGTGGTGAACTTGCAGTGGTATCGGCAGAGGATATTTTGCATGTTGCTTAAAAGAAAAAGCAGCTTAAGCTGACTAGACCTGGAAACAGATACCCTCTGTTAACGTGCATGTGGAAACTATAAGAGCACTTTGAAACAAGTTTTAATCGAGAAACTTTCTCCTTCTGTGTCCTTCTGCAGGTGCAAAATATCCAATGCCTGGTGCCCGACAAGATTTATGTCAGTGATTAGCAAAAGTAAGCGTGCTCATTTGGTGTTGTGAGACCTCACGTCCAAGCAACATTTCAGGTCGGTGAGGTTTACACGAATACTCTAGAACGTGCAGAGTTAACATTTGGGTTCTTATCAAGCTACCCTGGATCCAGGAAATATTGCACAGTCGAAAAACTGAAAGGACACCACCTCTTTCACCAAAAGGGAGAGAGAATATATTGTCGAATTAAACGTAAATTTCTGAGACACTGTTTGATAACACAAAATGGAGACGGCCGAAGCAGCTAGGGAGAAGATGGAAAACGCAAAAGTTGCCATGTCCGAGTTTATAGGAACAGCCAAGTCGCGAATCACGAATCCAGTCATACAGCGACGGTTCATCCTCATAATAGTCTGTGTGGCTCTGCTACTCGACAACATGCTGTACATGGTGATAGTGCCCATCATTCCCGACTACCTGAGATCAATCGGAGCGTGGAATGATACTGATACAACTATTGTATCCAGCTTCGATAACGTAACTAATACTACGGTCAACACTACCATTGAATCCCATGGAGGTTCCAGAAACGAAGACTTCTACATTGGTATTCTATTCGCATCGAAGGCCATCGTGCAGTTGCTTATAAACCCTTTCTCTGGCACTATCATTGATAGGATCGGTTATGATATCCCCATGGTGATTGGACTAAGCATTCTCTTCGTAGCTACCACAATCTTCGCCTGTGGAACATCCTATGGAGTTTTGTTCTTCGCTAGAAGCATGCAAGGCGTTGGGTCTGCCTTCGCCGACACCTCTGGTCTTGCGATGATAGCTGACCGGTTCCAAGTTGAGAGCGAGCGAAGCAAAGCTCTTGGCATCGCCCTGGCGTTTATATCCTTCGGCTGCCTCGTGGCCCCTCCATTCGGCGGTGTTTTGTACGAGTTCGTTGGGAAGAAAATGCCGTTCGTCACGCTAGCGCTGGTAGCAGTCCTTGATGGATTTCTTTTACTCTTCGTTATCAAACCATACAGTGAACGTCGCTGGCAGATGCCTAAAGGGACACCCATCTATAAGCTGATAACGGATCCGTACATCGCTGTGGCTGCTGGGGCTTTGTCTATGTCTAATGTGTCTCTTGCTTTCCTAGAGCCCACCATTTCAATCTGGATGGAGGACACTATGTCAGCTGTGAGTTGGCAGACAGGAATCATCTGGCTACCTGCCTTCATTCCGCACGTCATCGGGGTCATCATGACTGTCAAATTTGCCGCTCGCTACCCCCACTACCAATGGCTCTACGCTGCCATCGGACTTGTTATCATTGGTATCTGTACATTCATTGTCCCAGCCTGTGAGACATTTGGTGTACTCATCATTCCCCTCTGTGGTATCTGCTACGGAATTGCCCTGGTAGACACTTCCCTGTTACCAACCCTCGGCTTCCTAGTCGACGTTCGTCACGTCCCAGTCTACGGGAGCGTGTACGCTATAGCTGATATCTCCTACTGTGTAGCCTACGCCATAGGCCCAGTCCTAGCTGGTCAGATTGTCCAAAGCCTCGGCTTTACCAACCTAAACATCATGATCGGCGTCTTCAACATCGCTTATGCTCCGGTCCTTATTGTCTTAAGGAAGGTATATGACCTGAAGCCCAGGGAGTTTGAAGACACTGTGCTTCTAACGGAGGAGCCAGCCACGGGGCTCTACGATGCTGTCAAGGCTGAAGCTAAACGCGAAGCCAAAGAAGGTGACCGCTACTATGTCAACCACAATGCCTTTAGGATGCACAAAGTCAACGGTAACATACCCAACGGCAACCTAGTTGATAGTGACGACGCTAGCTCCACTGATAGCAGGAACTTTGGTACTCCAGTTGGAAATGCTTCACGACCGGATGATAATATTCGGAGATTTGTGGCTCAGCAACAAGGTTACGGGTCTCTGTCTGAACAAGAAGATTAGAATCACAATTGCTATGGACTAGTTGAGCTGTTGCTTTGATATCATTAGAGTCATTAGAGCCTTTGTTAACTAAATATGATATGAATGAAAAAAATATAATTGGTGCCCCAGACTTTAAATCAAGAGGTGGCTTTCAAGCACTCCAACATCTGTGTTATCAAACGTTTTGTTGGCAAAATAAACCCTCGTATTTTCGCTTTGGAATTGATTTTAATACAGACAATGCTAACAACAGTTGAAGAAGCTTTGAGTTTATTGCCCTCGTTTTGTTCTTCAAAGTGCAAATGAACAAAAGGCATGCATCTGATTGGTAAAGTGGATATTGCTGGATGACAAAATGCTCTGTAAGCTTCAACACACATGCCCCAAAAACTGGACAAAATAATACATTATAATTTGTGTCTTTGACAGCGTGTCTAAATGAGAATGATTTTAATGTCTCTATAATTACTAGGGCATTGCATATTTGAAGTAATAATACCTGTCATCATAATATGTCGTATCGTAGCTGTGATATGCTTTGTTAAAACGTTGAACAATCTCTTTGGTTTTGTGGTAAATGATTCAATGATTATATCCGACATGGTATTGTGTCTCTCGAGATATTCATTCAACATAGTGTTTTGCGTTCATATTGTCTTCACATCAAAGACAACTGTTTGTCAATATTCAACTTTCCCAAGTAGGCTTTTCTTTTTACAAAGTAAAACATGTTTTCGCAGCATGTCACACGAGTAAAATAAAAAATAAATAAAAATTAGTTAAACATCACAAGGTTTATCAACATTTTCCATAAACTTGAGATTGCAGTGGCCAAACAATCACGGAATTTTATTTTTGAAATTTCAGTATTGAAGAGATCCAATTAATTCCAACTGAGTAACATTGTGTAAAAAAGTTTCATTGGAGAATGTATACAGATTTATCCCTGGAACGAGAAAACATACTTCGCATTAACATATTTTCGCATTAACGATATGTCTTTACTAGAGATGATATATCATAGTAACCATTGGAAATGTCGCGGTAATTTAGCACAAAGGCTTATTGAGGGAGTAACTAATGGGAAAATACAGGTCGAATATTATAAAAGAAAAGACTGCCAGGTCTCTTACAACTACGGCCAATTTGCTATTGTTCTCGGGGGACGTCGCGTTAAATAAAAGGCGCCCTTGGGAGGCAATGGTTAATCCCGCGTATTACACGCCGCTGCATGAGCATCAAATTAACAATAAACATACAGGCAAAGATTTGTGTTCGAAAGGCCTGGTGGCCTAACCAAGTAGACTTATACTTAAGCTGATTACAGCCTGCGTGTAGTTTCGGCATTTTGTTCTTTTAGTTAGACAACGAAAATTCAACCTGATTAAAATCGCTTGTTATATTTTGTCCTCGTTCAAGGTGAAACGAAATCGGCTCATATTGAGAAAATGGATCGGGACGGATGGTGAACACTACATGTCTTTCCAGATAGCAATAAAACGTAGTTCAAAGAGAAAACACCATATTTGGGATTTGTTTCAAATTGTATACAATTGAATGCTTAATTCTGTTGAAATTAATTATGTAAATAAAACATAATATGAGGTCAATAGGTAAGGCTTATTTTATGGTTTTAATTCCTCTATGTACTCATTAAATTTTGGTCTAAATTAATAGCATGTAGCAGATTCTAGAATCTTGCTGTAATATATTTTCCTTCCAAAATGAGTTCATATATTGATTCCTTTGCTTTAAATGTAACTTAAAGGGGCATTACGGCCTGAAAACCCGCAAATTTGATGCTTTGAATTGTTTAGTCATGCTTTTAAAGGTCTAGTTGAAAGGGAACTTACCTAATGTTTTACCTTTCCCGAGAAAATAAGGGAGGGGCGGTTGTTTACATCGGACACGACGGAGTACATATACGTTTTTCCCTTTTTTTCAAGGTACGAAACACGCTGTCTGTGTCGCATAAATTACACATAGCACCAATAGACAACTGTGGTTTCAATACCGTCCGCAGGGGGCCACTTTGTGCGGCTGGAATTGCAACTAGCACTGAACAGCTCGATTTTTCTGGACAAAATTGTGACCCCGAAATTCGTCCTCGCATGGTTCACGCCAAAATAACTCAAAAATGCCCAGTTTTTAAAGGATGGTTGTGTGGACGCTTATATTTTACTTTTAAATGTTCTTTCAATTTAATATTATTTTGTTTTAAACTCGTTTAGTAGCCCAACTGGGCGTTTTTCAGGCCGCTGTGTCCCTTTGAATATAACTCCAAATTACTAATTGCTTAGTAATATTCTGAGTATAAAGAAGTCTTTATTTTCAATGAATACGATGAGTTTTCTGTACATACCACATTCGCTCTTAATTAACGCAAAAAAAAACAATAGAGAAGTCAATCACTTCGTGTAGTAACAATAATCTGTAACTTACGACCAGAGGCAATAATTCAATTATTTTGTTTACAAAATATCAACATGTACGTGTATGAAACGACATTAAACAGTGTACAATGGAAATAGTGTTATTACCCTTTAGCAAAAATAAAAGTACCACGTGTACAAAATATGTTGGATGTACATTTTTTTGAAAGTTCTTCGTTACTATTTGTATTTCTCATTTTTTTTAGCTAGAATTTATTAGGTATAAGTAAGCACTAGTTGACAATTATATTACAATGAAGGAATGTTATAAGTCCGCTCATCAAAACAAAATAAAATCAGAATTCTGTACCTGACTCGTGAGTGATATTGATAATGTCTTACGAAGGATTCAAGTTCCATGCGCACTAGTTTTACTCCTTGGAAAGATCCTTGATGAGAAGAACCTGTTATAGGTATCACCATCACATTATTACAAACAAGTACATTACGTCTACAAATCACTGCAAAAGGACCAAAGATATTTAATTAAACTTACATTTCTTCTGTCTTTTTAGCTTGGCGTCTTCGGTATAGACAAATTCGGCCACGTTATGAACGTACTTGCAGGAGGCCCTAGGCCCTCGTTATTGGGAGAAACCATTGTGCAAGCTTTTGTACAAGCTACTGCTCCTGATGGATTATCTGAACAACAGCTAGCACATTGCTTTCGCCATTAAAAGGGGCCTTCGAGATAGACTTGATAGCATACCCGCATTGTTCTATATGGGGTGTTTATAAACTTTCAGAAACATCTTCTTTCACACAGATTTTCATAAACAATGTAAGTGCTCCTTGTTCTTTCATTTATCATATCTTAATCAGTTCTTGGTCTTGTCATCACAACCAATACCCCTCATGTGGCATTATTTGCGGTAATATTAGCATCGCAAAATAAAACCAAAAAACGGCCGAAATAGCATTCTTGCAATTCTTTCCGAATTGGATCGAGTCCGTATATTAAGTGTTTACGAGAGTTCAAGTGGTACTCGATAAACACACTTGCCCTTTTGCCGTGGTCTGCGAACTCTGTTTTGCCGTCATGGCCAGTTGAGTACCGTCTGTAGATATCCCACCGTGGGAGCTCAGTCCTCGTTTTTCTCCCCTATGTAGGGCATCTAACATTAAAAAAGTGGCAAACATTACATTTCAAAGCAGCAATATTTTATGTTTACATTTTAAGAGATTGATCAAATTAAATCCAACTAGACACTCACTTCAGTGGACATTTTTAATAGTAGAAATAATTAATGAAGACAATTTTCGTAAGACTAAAAAAACCTGCAAGCGCATGCATTACTTAAACCACAACTATTAAGCATTTCGAATTTTTCATTAATGCTTCATTGCGTGCAGACTCATGGCAATTGAGGATTCGTCTCAATTGGGGTAAACAACCCATGTTTCTTTTTGGTAGAAATCAATTCAGCGGTCCGATTGCGCATCACTATCTGGGTCTATCTCGCATTATACAAAATATTGGCGTCATGTTCATATCACCAAATTGATTTTAGAACATGACATCAATAAAATATTCCTCATAGGGGAAGCCCGTCGCCATTGGGCAAGCAGTAATGCCTATAGAATTGTGCACAGAGAACGAAATAATAAACAGAACAGTCACTGTGCCACGGACCAGCGAGACGATCAAGAATGTTGCGTCTCTATGTCTCGGCACCGGTGTTCTGTCACTTGGGAGTGGGGGATAAAAGGTGTAGCCTGCCCCACTCGCAATAAAGCACGTACGCTGCACTAATAACGGATTTCGTAGCGGACTGTCGTTCGAAACACCGTGGGAAAACAAACCCAGGACCATAGAAAGACCAGAGTATTGTGTGTATCGTATCGTCTTGAAATGTTCCTGTTTAAAATGTCGTTGGACGATGTATTGCTGGACAATCCGACGTCATATATGATTTTGGTTCGTAAATTAAATTAGATCGTGCTTCACAAGGGGATTCTATAATGGTAGGCCCAGAATTCGAAATAGATACCAACAAATAAATGTGCCAACAAATAAAAATCAGTGGCTCAAACACCCGGCCCCACCAAGAACAATGAAAAGGTTCAAAGGGACTGAACCACAATATAAGACAGTTTATGATTCTAAATCAGCGAATAAAAATCAGCCGATGTAACAGATAACCTACGCGCTGTTTACTGAAACAAAAGTTGAATATTCTAACAATGAGTTCCAAGTCTCTCATGCATGTCTTTGCACAATTTTGAGTACTCTTCGGAATCTCAGTTCCTGCTGTACCAATTGATGGTTTGCAAGAAGCCGTGTTGCACTCAAGGCTCTATTGGCGGAAAGTAAACCCAGCACGATGACCCTAATGGAATCGATAATGTTGAAACCGAATAATTGCAACCTGCGCTGAGCTAGCACGCACGGAACCGGCGTAATGGTTTGAGGAGTTGCAAGGCGTGTTGCCGCTCTATTCAAATCGATAGGATAAGCAATGACATAATCGATTCTTCTTACCGGTTAATTATATTTTTTTTTCGCTCTTCAGTCCGTTAAATCTGTTCTGACTGGAAAAAGGGAGCATGTACTTTGCGAAGCTGAATTCAGGGTTTGTGTTACTTTTTTCTCCTTGAAGTATTTTAGAGTAAATCCCCGCGCTACTAGGAAAACAAAATCAAACATATCTTTTACGCGCACTTGAATAACAAACAATAATCAGTTGAAAAAAGGCTATTGTGTTTTTTCCCAAGTTCATATACCACTGCATACTTTGCTTTCGCTTCAAATTGCATTTAAAAAAAAACTCACGTAGACTCTGCATACTCTACTCCCAAGTTAGACTATTTATAACTAGGTTGTAGTATAGCAGATTGGTGATAAGATTGTTCATTTGATGGTAAAGGCATGAAATTTGGCACAGTCAGAGTATGTCATGGGAAAGATATTTGGCCATAGGGCCATCGCAGAGTTGTCCATTGAAAAAACAAACATCATAGGATAATAAGCAATTTTAAAAATATTCCAGATGACGTCCATTGCATGTTTTCTACGATATTTTCTTTAAATGACACATCTGCGATGGTCCTATAGCCAAATATCTTTCCCATTACATACTCTGTGTGTCAAATGTTATGCTTTCATCATCAAATGAGCAATTCCATCATATTGTGCACCAATCTGCCTGACAATTATGGGTTCGAGTCCAGCCGGGGTTATGGTGCGTGTGTCCTTGGGCAAGGCACTTTGTCACTCATTGCTTCTCTCCACCCAGGAGTAAATGGGTACCTGTGAGGGCAGAGATGGTTATTGTGGTTGATTGTAGCTGTTTTGCGCCGATAGCACAGCACGAAGCTGTAGGCTATACTCCCCAGGGGGCTGAGATTGTATTTGAAATGTTTAAATGGCCCAATGATCAGGGGTTATAGTGATGTGAAGCGCTTTGATCTTAAAAGCGCTATAAGAACCCGTTATTTTTTATTATTGTTATTATTTTATTAAGAAAGTTACAAAATTCAGCTGTCCACCACTGCGCATTTACTGTTCTACGAACTGATTAATACCCATTAAATACATTGAAACATGGGCCGTTTTCCCATCTTGATGAATGAACGAAAACTTTAATGGAAAACAAACAAAAATCGTCATCAATATTTCAGAAAAAATAGGTGACTTATTCCTCATATTCAAAACATAAAATCTGACAGTAAAAATAATGTTTCGGTCGTTCTTTAAATGATTAAAATCTCATTTGTATTTGAATGTGTGTGTTATCTGTAAACCTCACTCAGCTCAATAGCTTCCAATGGCATTCCATGGACAGCTATTTAAAAAAAAATGGGTTATTTTAGTAAAACATGCGTAACCTCCGATAGCGTGGATCAATTAGTATTATTTTTTTTCTCAAATGAGTGGAGAAACATGCTCTTTTAACACATACTTCATTGGTGTATCAACTTTGATTGCTTTAAAAAAGAATTTAATTTGGGTCACTTTCTTTTCGTTCTTCCAAAATCCTCTGCAAGCTGTCTGCTGGCATGGCAGATTCGAGACTTATGTTCCTGACATGGATTAGCACAGCGAATAATGATCCGTTCCAACATCCCTGCAAACTATAATTAAAAAGGAGATATATTCCAGATTTCACTTCGGGAATAATCGTGGAATGCTTGTGTTAGCTACCCCTAGCTACGATTCTTTTTTAAAGCCCAAATCAGTGAATGTTAAGAGTATAGTTTTGCTGGAACGTTTATCCTGTCCAATCCAAAAGTCAAAAGTTGCAGCAAACTATTGGATTAGACGCCTGAAGCAACAGATGAGATTGTTATTGTGCCGCATGATTTATCCAACCTTACAAAATTAGTAGCGTTTTGAAGTGTTGCTTGAGCCGAAAAAGAAAGAAAGATATGGTACAAACACATTTTTGCTTGCATTTCTTGCCAAGAAAAATAACATATTTACAGTATACATACAGTATTATGTATCCTTAGCAAAATAACATAGAAGTTGATAAAGGCAATAGACTAACATCGACATTATATTAAATTTTATACTTAGCGGCCAGACAAAATTAATTTATGCTTGTAAAGGAGAACGGTCTTTAAAAATGGATGGCCTACTTCACCTCAAAGATCTGATTTCAAACACAATTTTGTTTAGATAAAAACACTGGTTTCGCATTGGGCCTATGGAACGGGCTGCGTTTTCCGCTTGAAACGCAAGAAATCCCCCGAGTTTCTGACAAAAAATGCTACCTAATTTGCCTTTTTGTCTTTGTTATTCTATTGGCCGTCACACGGCCACCAACCGATATCAAATTGCTTGCCTATTAGGGAACCATGCTTCCGCTGGGCCGACTCCGCCACGGCACAGGATCGATTACAGAAACAGCCTCGTTATCAATTATGAGGGCGCCCTTCCGGAAGAAACTGTTTAGTTTGGCCGCGTTCAATTTCCTGCCCAGCATCCAAGTATTGAACGATTCGCCTGTGCACTACTGAAGGCACACAACTTTCAATTTATCCAATTTATTATCATGGCATTGGCAGGTCCATATTATTCAACATTTCAGACCACACAGGATATAACTTAATTGCATGTATGGTAAAAAAATATAAATTATAAGGGTATCAATCGAGTATATTGAATTAATTGTACATCATTTGATGACATAAAGTTAGTTTTAGCAAGCATTTTGCTTACTCAAGCAAGTTTCATTTAATAAGGCGTATAAAAACGCATTGTGGACAATTTGCAAACAATTCAAGGATTCAACATGCCAAACAAAATATTTAAGGTATTTGAGGTTTCGAGCAGGTAATTATTGTTCAATGCGCGGGATTTGCAATCTATATTGAATCAGATGGCACCCGTCATTTTTCCAAATACCATGATTACTTGCCTTATGCGTTTTCAAGATCTAAGCCAACATTCAGCAATGATTAGTTTCGGATTTGGTTGCAGTAGGAACTGTTTATTCTAAATCATTAGGAGGCATTAGATGCGAAGCTTGTATCTTAACCAAGCTTATATCTTAACCAGTGGCAGTTCTACGGACAGGAAAAAAGCCATACATGCGAAACAACGCTTTCTTTTATAAATCCATCTTATTTTCAAAGCAAGTTTCACTGAGTGAGGCAGTCTTCGAGATAAAAGAGTTGTGCACCTAGAGCTCATCCCCTCGCCAGTCAAACGGACAGTGAAATGTAGCCCCAGGTACCACCTGTTTTCCAATTAGTCGTCATTTGCAAATGAATATTCAGTGGGCTACAAATACCTTACGACTTGTTTTTGTTTTTTTTTAAGAATGTTTCAGTAAAAAAAAAAAAAAAAAAAAAAAAATGTTTTTACCGGTTGTCGCTTGCAAATCCTAGAACCAGGGTTTGTGGAAGGGTGCTTCCTCACAATTATAATTGTCTTTTTTTGGTAGCCCTTTGGCACTGGATTTAATTTGTGATGAGATACGTTACCATAAGTATAGGCCCAATTATAAAAATGATTTGATCGTTAGTCAAGCATATTCAATGGAGAAGGCAAGTGCGCTTGTCATACCTTTAAGCAATGCCTGTGTTTACGGTGTCCAACCGTAGACATGTTTATCACTATTTTGAATTACAGTGTGTTGGGTGATGCCTTTAAAAATGGATAAGACAAGACAAGAAACGGAGTTGTACCGACGCAGGTTACTTGGAAATGACGTTAGCACTGCACACATTTAGCATCCAGGAAATCTCCCCCTACGCGTGATTGGTTCAGGAATACCTGTCATGCCGCGTGTACATCAACATTTCTCGCCATCCAGCTATCACCCGTTGGAAACACAGCTCCATACCAATTTGGTAAAGAGGAAAAAGAATCCTCGCAGTCAATATTGGGCAGTAATTCTCGTGAAGTTCTATCACTGCGGAGGGAATAAACGCGAGAATCACTTTACACGTGGTTACTTATCTCTCCGTTTCAAATTATCTGACACGTGTCTGCCAATGATCAACTCGGGTTAGTATTTCTTCATTGGCGCCATCTTGATTGACAAGGTCAAGAGAATACTGAAAGGAATAGGCCTATTAGGCAGAAAAGGAAAAGACTACCTTCTTTATTAAATAAAGCACGCGATGATCATGACCATACATAATCCGCAACAGTTGCAGGCGTTGGTCACGCAACTTATATTATTGTCTGATTTGAGGATGAAACCGGAAATATCTGTCTCGTTATCACGTTTCAATTCCGTCTGCTGCATCTTTTTTTTTACGTCAATAAAAATATAACCTTGCTCAACAGCTCCACACAAATCAGATTAATACTCATCACTGCTTATGTTTCACACTATGTTATTTCAAACGAAGTAATGACCTACAGGCACTACAGAACAATGTTTAGTATAAACGTTTACATGCATTAAATATTCACACAAATCAAGACATGTATACTTATACTCATTGCTGATAATTGAAACCATTTTTTTTTCAAACAAAGCAATAACCTTTTAGTATGATCAGCAAAATAAACTTGCGCATACTGTTTGTTGTTATTAACATTATTTATGTTTATAGGCCTACACATGTGACATAAAACTCATGAGATAGATTTTTAAAAACCCTATACACACATGTAGCAATTTTACCTTACAAGCTTCATTTGAGGCTTCTTAACAAGCTTGAATTTGTATTTTTGGGGCATAAACTTTGTTCCTTTATAATCATCCAATCGTATCCAAGCGTTGTTTTGGGCTTATCAACAAGCTTGCGTTTGTGTGTCCTAATACTTTCGCTCATGTTTACCCTGTAGCCAAGACCACTGTTTGAGAACCCATCCGCATGCCTTAAGTCAGACACAAGGATCACTGACACGAGCTGCTCGAGTATTTTCCGCGCGTTTAAAGTTACCCACAACGTCCCGCGGTAAGAACAATCCTTTTCTCTGCTTACCGTCCCGTGGCGCCCTGGAGATGATAGAGAAGATGGGAAAAAGCACCGTCTTGTTTTTGCAGCCGAGATGACGGATCGACGCCTAAATTGCAATACAAACCCGGCCATAATTGCCTATTTTCCAGACGGTAGAATGGCCGCCGGATGTGTTGTTTTGAATAAATCGAGATAACAAGAGATAGACTAGCGTTCTTTCGTTTTGGACAGTTAGTCATGACGGTTCGTCATGACAGCTCGTCATGACGGTCGTCCTGTCCAAGCACATTCCTCACTGAAACGAAGGGGTGTGATCAATAAAACTTGGCCAATCAACTGGTTCCTCTGTACGATAACCTTTGTCATTCGTAATAAAGACTTTAGAATGCAACAACAATGCAACAACAATGGACACTGAAATCGAATGCAACAACAATGGAAATTGAAAGCAAGCCCATGCAGTTGCTCACTTTGAATGAGATTAGTACGGGAGTTTCAAAAGGGGTACGAGGCCATAGGTCCTACATTTATTTACCACGCAATGTTTAAAATTCTTTAAGAAAAGGAGCAAGAAGAAATCTTTTTCATTAAGGGAATGTCTGAGGACGTCGATGAACTCGTACAAAAACATGATGGATTACAGGATTCATTTGTTTTATTGGGAGAATAAATTGGCAAACTGTCATCATTACATGTAGTTTTGAACCCAGTGCATGTGTTCACATACTATGTACATGTGGATTCAAACACTAAAATGCCACTTTTGCAATATACCCCGTAATCCTTTATTTTTCTGTGCGACTTCATCATTGCCTGCATGAAAAAGATTTTTTTCCCAATTCTTTTCTTTCAGTATTCTAAACATTGCGCGACATGTACCTCCTGCCTAGTTTAAAATTTCCACACTAATCTCACACCGCGCGGTATGCGCCTCGTACCCCTTTTGAAACTACCGCACTAATCTCATTCAAAGTGAGCAATAGGGCTTTCAGTTTCCATTGTTGTTGTATTCGACATGGGTGTAGCGAGGGGGGGGGGGCAAGGGGGCGCTGCCCCCCCCCCCTCCCCGGAAAAGCCAAAAGGGTGGAGACGAAAAAAAGAAAGAAAAAGAGGTGTGAAGTTATATTTGCTATTAATTTAATACACATTTAACAAAATAGTCGTCTGTATGGGTGTCAATGGGGGTGGGATAAGCAAATGTCCCCCTGCACACCCCAAAACAAAATGATCAATTGGGAATGTGCTTGCGAGAGTAAAAGGAATTTGGGGGTTAATTTGCTTTGCCCACGCTACAAAAAATCCTGGCGACGCCCATGCATGGGCGTCGCGAGGGGGGGGGGGGGACAAGAAAGAAAAACATTGATATTGCTGTTAAGTTCATGAATGGGGTGGGTACATGTCCCCCTGCCCACCCTCGAAAAAAATGATCAATTGGGAATATGCTATACAAGTACCGGGATTTTTTTGGTGGGAAATATGTGCTTTGACCCCGTCTATAAAAATCTTGGCGACGCCCATGGCTCCAAGCTTCGTTTTGAGAGGACATATCAAATTCTATCTCCAATATGCGCGTTTACGGATGGTTTAACATTTTACCGCAATCCATGAAAGGACAAAATTGGCCTATACTTCGCAGAGGACAAACATTGATATTTAAGATTGGATACGAATTAATTTGGTGATTTTTAAAGTAGTTTTAACGAAAAATAATAATGGGTACTTATATAGCGCTTTTAATTAAGATAAAAGCGCTTTACATTATTATTACCGTTGATCATTCGGCAAATGAGACATTCGAAATACAATATCAGCTCCCTTGGCAAGGGTGGATCCGGGGGGGGGGTCAATGGGGGCCATGCCCCCCCCCCCAAAAAAACCCTTTTTTGGTGTGAAGTCGCAATAAAGGCAGGCACTGCATACACCACCATCTTTTCCTCAAAAAGATTTGATTAAAGTGGTCAGAAACTGCCTCAGATCGCACCACAGAGCGTCTAGAATCCACACAAAAAATCGGGGCCCTGAATCCCACGCCGTATTTTTTGCTCCCCCCTAAAATTGTGTTCTGGATCCGCCCCTGTCCCTCGGGAGTATACAGCTCGATGCAGCCACGGCGCAAGGCAGCTAAAATCAATAACAATCTCTGCCCTCACATGTGTCCATTTGTAGTCCATTGAGTGACAAATTAAGTGCTTTGCCCAAGGGCAGACGCACCACAACCCAGGGCAAAATAAGAATCATTTTATTTCATATACCTAAACGGAGAAGTTTCCAACAGTTCGTACAGTGTAGACACGAACCATTCTTTCGTTGGGTCAGAGCAAACGTTGTATTACGCCCTGCAAAAACAAGAAAGCCATAATAAAAACATGTATTTTTAGATGATAAGCATATGTTACATAAACTCCAGGGACTCAGAGGCGCCGTCAAATTCCAAATTGAAGTCTACCAACAGTCATAATGTGAAAATGTAGAAAATTAATGATCCGTACAGTCTGGCCACGAACCATTCTTTCGATAATTCAGAACATAATTGTATTACGTCTGCGCAAAAACAAAACAGCCATAAAACGTGTATTTTTTTTTAGATGATAGGCATATGTTACATTAACTCCAAGAACTTTAGAGGCTCCGTCAATCACTTCTTACCAGGACCTTTTATCTTTTTCTATTTTTTTTGCCAAAACTGATAGTAATCACGTCACTATTTCCTGTCAGACTTTCATGCAGGAGAGTCCTTACAATGTTGCCACGAGCAATTCTTTCGTTAGCATACAGCAATCTTTTATTATGCCCTGCAAAGACCAAAAAGCCACAAAATGCATTATTTTGTTTCGAAAATAAGCATACTTTGTTGCTTATGCAGAAAATTAATGATTCGTTTAAAAGTCACGAACCGTCCTTTCGATGATTCAGAGTATAATTTTAGTACGGCTGCGCAAAGACAAATCAGCCATAAAACGGGTTTTTTTTAGATGACAGGCATGTGTTACATTAACTCCAAGGACTTAATAGGCTCCGTCAATCTCAAAAATGAAGTTTGTCGTTTTTATTTTCCGGTAGCCATGTGCAGCACCAGAAATGGGCTTTAGAAGTTAAATTATGTCTTCCATATTATTTGCCTTCACTGCTGGTGGGTCGAAATCACTCATTTGATCCGATAATCGTTGTATTTTTAATCTTGGTGAGAAACAGTTCTCTGGTGCACTGTTTGTACTTTGGCGTACGGTACAGTTCCACATATTATCAGTAGGTCTAAACCAAAGCTCAAACGGATTTATTTTTTTCAAATCATAAAAACAGCGTTTTGATGAGAAATGACAAACAAAACGTCATGTAGTTGACGTAGGCAAATGCACAGGCAATATGTAAAACATTGTTGTAGCGGTCGGCCCTGCTGTATTAGTCAGAGGGGGAGATCCTTCCACCAGTAAAGGAAGATGAGTGGCTTTCTGAACACGGCAATCATTGGAAGGGACACTTCTCTTTGCTTTGCTTTTAATTAGGTGAGGATATATTACGGTGACTAACGGAAGCTTACAATCACAAGTAAGCAAAAACCAACAAAACGAAAAACCTACAAAGAAACAGAAAAGTACTTGTTTGAGTTTTCTGCAGCATGTACATTTCACACGTTGAAAGCAGTAGCGTATCCAGCAGTTGATGTCAGTGGAGGAGGGGGGGGGGGGCAACCAAGGTAGGCAAGGTGCCCCCCCCCCGCTCTCCCTCTGGATACGCCACTGATTGACAGTCAATAATTTATAAGGCAGATAGCAAGACTTTCAGTAAGAGTTTATAATAAACATAATGAATTAACATTCTAGTAAACTGTTAAAGTTAGCCCCCAAATACCAGAAACATGAAAAGCTACGCTACCCCACAGGGAGCCATCTCAGCAGACTGGCGTTGCTTCCGAGCTGCAGGAGTCAAGCGTGCGAACTGTCTCTAAACACGCGCAAAACTATGCGAGTGCAATTAATTATAAACGTAAGCTACTTCCGGCCCACGAGAGCTTGCTCGAGAAAATGCTTTGTAACTCAACACGTGTGAGTCAAAATGTCATATGCAAATAAAGTTTAAAGGTTTAAGCAGGCAATGAGTAATCGATGCACCATTAAAATTAGCATATTCATAGTGATCTGTCTTATCTGGAATGTCATCGAGGGCCCAAGGGGTTCTAAATATATACATATAATTGGTAATGTTTGGCAATGAAGATAACATTGCCAATTTTAGCAACAATCAAGATAGGTGAAACCGGTCTATGAGAATACGCAAACAAGGAGGTATACAGGGCGGTGCAAAAAGAAGGAAACCCACTTTGAACAGGAATTTTAACCTGCTTACTGAACTTATTTGGACTGGGTTTTTTTTGTGTTTATAATGTTTTGAAGTATAACTCTTTAACCTTACGTGGTGAAAAAATAATCTTTAAAAAAAATCGCAAGAATAGTGTTATTTTGCTAATTTGAATACAAGTCACCAAAAATCACTGGTGTCCAGGTGTAAGTCTAGAGTAGATGTGTTTATCTTCAAAGCAAGCTCCGGTGTCATGGCAAAAACTGTCCGGTGCCAAATAGTGTCCGCTTGGCGTGCATCATATGGAATGCTTGCGGTCAGCTTCCAAGACGTCACGAATGAAATCGTTTTTTATCTAATTTTCCTTTTAAAATTGTGTTTTTTAACTGTAACTTTTATATCTGTTATTATTAAACTGGTTGTAGAATTTGTTCTGAATTGATATTTCTGACACTGAAACTCAAATTCGGCTAAAAGCTTTGTGTTTGCGTGTCAGGTCACGCGTGTACGTGTGTAGAGTATAGCCTGTGCGAATTATTCCTCTGGCTGCTAAATGACGGTTTCTCTCACGTTTGAGCATCGTTTGGTGCAGTATTTGGCAAGAAAATTGACGAACAGTATCGTAAGAACGGACTGAAATCCGTGCTATAATGCATAACAGCGCTCGGACACCATACATATATTTAGCACCGGACACGACTTGTCCTGTGTGTGCATGCTCATCAGACACTATTTGGCCTCGGACAGTTTTTGGCATGACACCGGAGCTCAGTCAAGCGGATGGAATAAAGCCGTCCGTGGACAAACAGGTTTGGCACATGATGTTTTTTAAACTACTATATCTCAGAGGCAATTAATTATAAACGTAAGCTACTTCCGGCCCACGAGAGCTTGCTCGAGAAAATGCTTTGTAACTCAACACGTGTGAGTCAAAATGTCATATGCAAATAAAGTTTAAAGGTTTAACTGGGAAATCCCGAAATCCCTACATTACTATCCTTCTAATCACATAATTGAAATTTTATATGAGAATGCTGCGAAGTCCTGCACTTTTGCCAGACGCTTGCGTGAACCATGCTAATGTCCAACCAAGTCAGTGCCATTTGTCAATCTGTAAACATGAATCTGCGCAACCTATCACGGATCAGAATGTACATTGACAAACCATCTTGTTATGCTGCCATTAGAGCCCTCGTAACATCTCGACTGGACTATGCAAACTCACTCCTGTTCGGTATAACATCTGCTGATGGCAAACGCCTTCAACGGCTTCAAAATCGTGCTGCTAAACTGATTTATCAGGCTGGAAAATATGACAGCGTCACTCCCATCTCCCACGATCTTCACTGGCTGACAATCCCCAACCGAATCAAGTTCAAACTTCTGACCCTCGTTTACCAATGTCCTAACACTGACTCTGCACCTTCATACTTAACCGAACTCATTCAGCTTTACAAGCCGACCAGAAGCCTCCGATCATCTACTAACACAAGATTACTCCATGTACCGAAAACTTGCACTTCCTCTGGAAAGAAAAGCTTCCACGGTGCTGCCCCAAAACTCTTGAACAATATACCCTACATCATCCGCCACTCTAGCTCATAGCAACATTAAAAAAATCCCTGAAAACCCATCTGTTTCATTGATCTGTTTAATTGATATGTTATTGCTTACTCATGTATTTTGCATGTGGTTGATTTCTTGTTCTGGTTTTGTTTTGTTGGTTTTTGGTTTTTCGTCAATTTTTGTGTAAAGCGCTGTGGAACTTTCTATGACAGTTAGAGCGCTATATAAATGTTCTGTATTATTCTAAAATTTCAAATTCACTTTTTCTTTTTTCTTTTTTTCTTTTTTTCTTTTTTCAACATCTTACAGGTATAAAACCGCAACCAGGCACAGCCAAGAGCTGGAGCCTTGATGAGTTCCCTGGTAGCCATCAACCAGCACCGACCCATGCCTGTTACAAACGGTGTCACCCCTGGGAACCAGCGAGAAGCAAAAAAGGCGCCAGGTGGGTACATGAACCACGTGACCACCGACAGGTACGTGGCCAATGGCGACCTCGATGATGACATCAATAACCCCATCCAGCTGGTAAGTATTGATTTTTGTTTAACGTGAACCTCATGACTTTGTCTTAACGTGTATTTCGTCACATGGTGTCCAAGAAGTCAACGGCCTCTCGGCATCTGTGTCAAAAAATCAGTAACGTCAACAACTATGCTAAATAAGACGAGATACAGTTTTTTTGGTTTCTTGCATCTGTCATATATTTTAGTAGCTTGGATTAGGTTGAGTAAACGAAGTAGCCTCCAAAAAATCAAAAGCAAGTCCTGCATTGTTCATTTCATGTTGATGGAGGATAACACTTTAGCACAAAATGTATCTTGATCTTGGAATTTTTAATATTTAATTTACAAATATAAAATCTATGGGACGGTGTTGTGCCCTGTAGAACACTAGTCTATGTAACTGTAATAATTGTTTTTACTTAATGGCGGTTTTCTACTAGTCTGAGTATCACCCGTTATTCCCGGAGCAAGACTCCTGTATAACGTCTGATATGTCTAGACATATACATATATGCAAGCCGCGCGCCAGCCAATCGGAGTCGACTTTACTAAATCGTGACGTGGGTCTATGATATGTGAGCAGATTCGATCATTAATAAGGCAAGACCCCGCCTTTTGACCTCCTTGATTTTGACCAATCAGCGGGCGCTTTCTATATCGGGTCTTCGGTCATTCACCCTTTGCGCATCATAGACAATGGATTAAAAAAAACCTGCATCACACACTCTGTATCATGTAACGTGAAAATGTGCCCGGTTGTTGTTGCATTACAAAACACTGCATTCGAATTGACCAATCAAACCATTTAGTCTTGATTTAGGAATGAAATGACGTCAAGATTTAGTAAAGTCGACTTTAGTAAAGTCGCATGATTGGCTGGCGCGCGGCTTGCATATATGTGTATGTCTAGACATATCAGACGTCATACAGGAGTCTTGCTCCATGGATAACGGGTGATACTCAGACCAGTAGAACACCGCTATTAAGTAAAAACAATTACAGTCACTAAATACCGAACAAAACATGTTGTTTAATTGAGAATTCATTCACAAATAGGCCACGAAATCTTGTGCCAACAGCTCTTATCTCCAGACCCACAATTTCCACATTATGACGATTGCTTCAACTCCCAGACACAGATAGTGCACGAGATTAAGCAGGCAATGAGTAATCGATGCACCATTAAGATTAGCATATTCATAGTGATCTGTCTTATCTGGAATGTCATCGAGGGCCAAAGGGGTTCTAAATATATACATATAATTGGTAATGTTTGGCAATGAAGATAAAATTGCCAATTTTAGCAACAATCAAGATAGGTGAAACCGGTCTATGAGAATACGCAAACAAGGAGGTATACAGGGCGGTGCAAAAAGAAGGAAACCCACTTTGGACAGGAATTTTAACCTGCTTACTGAACTTATTTGGACTGTTTTTTTGTGTTTATAATGTTGTGAAGTATAACTCTTTAACCTTACGTGGTGAAAAAATAATCTTTAAAAAAAAATCGCAAGAATAGTGTTATTTTGCTAATTTGAATACAAGTCACCAAAAATCACTGGTGTCCAGGTGTAAGTCTAGAGTAGATGTGTTTATCTTCAAAGCAAGCTCCGGTGTCATGGCAAAAACTGTCCGGTGCCAAATAGTGTCCGCTTGGCGTGCATCATATGGAATGCTTGCGGTCAGCTTCCAAGACGTCACGAATGAAATCGTTTTTTATCTAATTTTCCTTTTAAAATTGTGTTTTTTAACTGTAACTTTTATATCTGTTATTATTAAACTGGTTGTAGAATTTGTTCTGAATTGATATTTCTGACACTGAAAAAAAATTCGGCTAAAAGCTTTGTGTTTGCGTGTCAGGTCACGCGTGTACGTGTGTAGAGTATAGCCTGTGCGAATTATTCCTCTGGCTGCTAAATGACGGTTTCTCTCACGTTTGAGCATCGTTTGGTGCAGTATTTGGCAAGAAAATTGACGAACAGTATCGTAAGAACGGACTGAAATCCGTGCTATAATGCATAACAGCGCTCGGACACCATACATATATTTAGCACCGGACACGACTTGTCCTGCGTGTGCATGCTCATCAGACACTATTTGGCCTCGGACAGTTTTTGGCATGACACCGGAGCTCAGTCAAGCGGATGGGATAAAGCCGTCCGTGGACAAACAGGTTTGGCACATGATGTTTTTTAAACTACTATATCTCAGAGGCAAAATATGCATTTGCAATCATTCGTTTCTATTTCGTCACTTTTGTTTAAAGATCAATATTTTAATACCATTAAATTGATTTTGTGAAATATGCTTAACAAGTTCAAAAGTGGGTTTTATTTTTTGTGCACCACCATGTAGATGGAAAAGGGCTGCTTTATCCGTTTCAATTGCCCTTACTCATCCCTAAGCTACGCGCAGTAAACATCAGCATTAGCGATAAATTAGTTATATTCAAATTATAAAAAGAACAATATATTTGATGGCAGTATTTTGTAATTTATTTTAATAAATGAACTAAGCGATTTTAACATTAAGCTAAAGCGAACACCCTCGTTTCTGTTTTGTTACAAATTTGGTTTGTTTTTATATCAACGTATACTTTTGCATCTCAGTAGCATATGTTTATTTGAGTTTCCATAACAAAGATTAAAGAAAACACATTTTTATAAACATATACGCTCAATGTGGTTATTGAATGCGCTACATGCATGTTTAAAATGTGCATTTAAGGCAGTAAACACGTCGACAAGCGATGACTAGCCTTGCATTGTGATATTATTATTATAATTATTATGATAGTGTTATTGTATTGTAGGGCTCTGTATGCACATAAAATAGCTGAAAATACATCCAGCTGCATCTAATAGATTGTTATGATAAGAAAAGTGCATTCCACGTGTTATTAAACATGTATATCTGAATGAATTTAGTACTGAGCATGAACTTGATTGGAATTTCCTTCAAATGTATAATGTTGTAAGATTTTTTTAAAGAATTGTCAACAACAACAGTGATTTTGATTAATTTACCAGCGATATAAAATTGAGAATTATTCAGCTGGTTAAGTAAAGAACACTAGAGCTTGTTTTATAACCTGATAATAAGGATTTTTTTTGAAAATTGTATTTATGTATTTACTTGTTTTATTTCTTTACTCAGGGTATGCCCAAACAGTTAACAACTGGTTTTCATTTAGGCCCTGGATTCGTACCGAATTATTCAATAATGTTAAGTAAAGTTAAAATCATCAGGAAAAGTACATTGGTGAAACATATGATGAACATAAATATTTACCAAACAAGTACACGTCTCTCCGAAACATTAAAGAAAAGCAGATATACATTGTACAGTTTGTTTAAATTTAAAAAAAGGCATGAATTACTGATCACGGGATGGGCGAAAATCCCACAAAGCCTTTTTGAAAAAGAAAAAAAAACACGGGAAATTCCCGATCCGGCTCCAAATTAATACCATTGCAACCAAGTATATAACTCCGTAGATCAGCGCATTTCGAACTAAATATTCCTCACTTCTGGCTTTGCGTAGTTCTGAATTTGAATGTACCTATAGGGAATCAATAGTTCTATAGGCAATAGCAAACAGTGGCCGATTTCATACAATAAAAACGTTAATGACGGATATCATGAAGGGCGCTGACTTGTGTCCTCTACCAAAGCAAAGACCAATTAAAGAATCCACACATTCTTACCTTTGCAAATCGAACGCCATATTGACCCTTGGTGGCGCTGTTTCTGATAAAACCTTACAGTTGCAGATCAGTAAATAAGTTTCTATAAACCCCAATGATAAATGCCCCACTTAAAAAAATTCAGGAAAAAATGCTCACAACTCTCTGATAAAGTGTTCAAGACGTACATCAAATTGAAGCTTATTACATCATCTTTCATTTTCTGTTCAATTTTCTGGGGGGTAGCCAATGACTTTTGGGAGAAAATTCCATCCAAAGATGATCACCCCTAAAAGTAGTCCTGAAGCCCATCGCCATTTTGAAAATGGACGTCTGCGCTCCAGTTCAAAATAGAGCCGTTTTAAGGCCTAATCATCATCCACATTTTTCAGAAATACGAGCTCGCAGTCCTCTGCACGACTTCCACACATATTTTGTACAAACCCTCAAGTTCATGGCCACAATATGCTAAAATACCGAAGAATTTGAGGGCATGCAACTCGTGATTTAGCCGGCGTAGGCAATTACGGACCGATTTACTGGTCTTAACTGTGTGTTTACTTGGTACTTGGTTGGTTCTTGGTACTTGGTTGGTACTTAACTTGGTACTTGGTTGGTCTGCATCCTTACGCAGTTATGCGTAATGTATAACGTACGTATCCACGCTTGACACCATGCAGTTCGCAATTAATGCTCATTTTAAGTTCCAAGATAGTTTAAGCCTTGGTGTTTTTCTCTCCTTTCATATTTTAACATCCATTTTACTCCTATTTGTAGTCATGTTGACTGGGGGACATTGTATATGATCGACACTTTCTTTGATCACCTTAATCCTAGATAGAAAATATAAGCGGATTTATCCTCCTCCATATTCTTCTTCTGTAAATAATACAAAGTATAATTTAATTATTATGGTACAGGTGTCGTATACATTGAATGAACAATAGCCTTTTGTTACACTTCCTGAAACCAAATGGTTTCCTATTCATGTATAGAAAGGGGAAAAAAAATGAATATCAAATGTATTCTATGCATATTCTATTCCATATTATTCTGTAAATATTTTACAGTATCATTTTAATGCTATTGTGCACGTGTGTCATATATATTATAAGATATTATCCGCTTTCAGACTGGGCTGAAACCAAATTGTTTCCTAAATGGTATAGAGTGAAAACCGTGAATATTGAATATTATTCTTTGAAATAATATTTTGTTGCATATTTCGTAAACATGTGATAGGCATTCCAAGTAAGAAAGGAGCATCCCGTCTGTAATACCTAGTCCTCAAATCTCGGCCGGGCTGCGCACTGCCTAATCGCAACTTACCGCGGCGTGAAATTGACGCATCGGCCCCAACGCGCCCTTGAATTCAATCAGGTAACTGATCCGCGGTCGGGCTAATTGGATGGTAAATTCTGCTAAGAGGCACGCGGAGGGATCCACACTTGCGCCCCGCTACCTACAAGATCTAATATTCCCTTGCCCGACATCCGGAGTAAATTTTGCATATTATCGAGCGGGTGAATTTCCTTTGAATTTATTCAGTTTGGCAAGTTTGTGTCCACTGTTGTTGCTTTTTATATCCCCACAAAGTGTTTCTCTGTTAAAAAAATTATCCTTCTCAATTCTCCTTCTGTAAACGAAAAAAATAAAATTCTCTTTTCATTCCTCATAAAGAATAATAACGTGCTAACGAATACATTTAGATTTGTTTAGCCCTACAAGAAGCCATTGTATGGCAGTTTAAGTACAAACAGAAAATCTCGGCCGATTGACAGTTTTGCCCCTTCCTCATGCACTTTACACCGATTTCAATATACTTCAGGGACCTCTGAAGTAGGTAACATAGGCTTTGAGGCGTACAGTTGAACATTCATGCTACTTCAGTTTTACCCTTCCCATCATCGGAGGGTTCAAGTGCGTACATAATGTGACGTTGACGACTCTTAAGTAGCTTCAAATGCGATTGGCCCTCGTGCAAGCGTCCTATTTGGGTTCTCTGTTTGGGGCATTGATTGCCTGAACCACCTCCTATCTAAAGAACAGACAATAAATCTGTCCTGCTGGCTCCGCCCCTTTAGTTCTGCTCTTTTAAGCAACATGTAAACAGGTGCATACGGAAAATAAAACTATCATCTAGCAAATCCACTAAAATGTGCAGTATGTGAAAGGGTTTTTTTGTTAGTAATATTATTATATAACTATAGGTTTTCCCGGCTATTTTAAAAATGTATCATTCGAATTCACCGTTTTTAATATTCAAATTCGTCAATCAACATCGATTTAGTACGCTTCCAATGTTTAATTTCGTCTTTTGTCAGACAATTTCAAATTCAGTTTAAGCAAATTCAAACAATGAGCACACGTTTTCGGCCCGGAACATCCGATTTCGTCTCGTCTACACCACACCTTATTTTCAGAAATCAAATTCTTCTAATTGATTTATATCAGACGAATTCGATCTCTGAATGCCGCCATTCAGCAACAGGTTAGACGAATTTGATCTCTCGATCCGGTGACTGAAGAGGGTGGCCAAACTTTGAAATTGAATGGTAAATGACTAAATTGGTTTTGTTAAAAACGTGTGGCTTTTTCTCGGACGAAATTGCATGTAAGAGTTGGTGAATTTGAATGGAAAATGTTTTAAAGTAGTCGGGATAACCTTTATTAATTATCATGCAAAAGCGCCCAAGGCACTGAAGCTCGCAAGCCCGAAGAAACTTGTACAGAGAAGACAAAGAGAAGAAATTAGTTTTAGAGTTGGGAGGTAACCCCAGAAGAATATTCTGGAGAACATCCATGGAATCAGGTAGGTATTGAAAATCCAATCCACATATTGGCCCAGTTGGATTCGAACCCGGTTCACAGCGGAGGAAGGCGAGAAAAGTTTCACTATGCCAATATGACTCCCCTGTTAGGTATGGCATAGAGGCACATTAACCAAGAAGATTTAAAAATAGATCGATTTGTCTTATCTTACTTTATGAATGACCGAAGATCCTCTTAAGATACCATTACACTCTTTAATACAATCGCATTCTGTATTTAAACATTCCAAATCGAAAAGAGGACATTATTAAGCAAAGCGCCATCTAAACGTTTACCTGCGATTTCTTAATTAAACTAAACAAAAAAATATCCTGATCACATCATCTTAAGCCCATCCCCACCCCACCAACCCCCTTACAAGAAACAACTCTTGAGGAAATCTGAATGAAGCAAGTCTGCCAAATCTCATTTCGGCAATTGGAGGATGGCGGATGGTATGTGTAGCTATATGCCAAGGTGCTGATTCTATTTCGGCTTTTAATCAATCGACGAAGCCTCGATACCGCAATCCTCTTTCCCGTCTTCAACCAAAGGCATAATCTCTCTCAATCGAATCACAATCTCTCGGAAGCTAATAATCCTCACATGCGATATTAAAATTTGCCTAAAATGTTCAGTAGAACTCGCTCGATACAAAGCTAGTTTATAGGCAGGATGCTCCGAAACGTTTTTGCATCTATTCAATGTGCACATAGCGCAAAAATGATAATTTTTTACAATTTTCTATGTTAGTGGCATGGTTCGATTGCAACTTGAGTGAACATTATTTCTATATTTGATTCAATAAATTTTACTTTTAATCGTCTTGTCTCTAATCTCACTCGTTCATTTCACTCAAATAGAGTGCATTTTTACTCCTTAGAAATATGAGAGCATTCGGAAAACAAAAACAAGCTTTCTTCCCTTAAACTCACTGTTTGGAGTCTCTCTTGCGAGAGTCTTTTGATATAATAATCCAGCCAGCATTGCATCAATAGATTAGCGCAACTGATAATTTATTTCACGTTTGATACATGACACATGATTATCCCCAGTAGTAGGAGAACATGCACGTGAAAAGAAAATAGCAGCGTGAAGGGAGAAATAGGTCAAGAGACGGTGATCATGAAGCATAACGCTCTCACGACTCGAGTAGCTCGTCTGGAAGTCAACAAGCCGTATCCAGGGTAACCGATTGGGTATGGGGGAGAGGAAGGAACCTAAGTTGACTAAATCCCGTGACATCGTGTCGGGTCAGTCCGTGTTCACTCCAGCGTGGGGCTGAAGATTCGAGTTTCTCACTCCGGTGACTTATGTTGGAATCACCGTTACAGTTCCATTCATTGGGGACCCAGATAAAAGTAGTAACATTCACGTCATGCTCAGCGAAGCGCCATTCACTTAAAGGGGCTTTCTCGTTGTGTGGCTGCCTTCGGTGGCTGAATCTCATGTCATTCCTCCGGGCATGTGACCTAATAATTACGGCTTTTAAAGTAAACGCAGGGTTTTCCTACAAGTTGGGCCTGTGACGGTAGGTAGAGGATGGGATACGTATTTAAATTAAAAAAAAATCACTGCATATACTGAAATGAGAAGTTCGTGAACTTAACCTAAAATTGTATGTAAAGCTCCGTAGTCAACACATGAGAAAAGAAAGTAGTTTCAAACTCGATGTTATTACTGTTTGCCCAACATTCAAAGTGCATTTACTTTATTATTGGTATTGACATTTTAAGCGGTTTCCTTTGCTGACATGAAACAGCCGTTCGCATACAGATTGGGAGGATGACAGAAAGCCGTTTATAGCTGATACATATTAACCCAATAAATCAGTATCATTATTAATATAAATATTGGACACGTTGACGGCTTCTTAAGCCATGACTATGATTAAAATTTGGTGTCTTAAGAACGGTTGCCGCCTAAAGTCAAGTACATGCAAAGGTTTTGCTGTGAGTGGTGCAAATATGTGTAATAATTTGCATGAACAACTCAGAACTATATATTCCTTAGCTACATTCAGATCAGAACTGTGCAGTGATATTTAGTTCAAAATGTGCAGATCTACGGAGTTACTATACTTGGTGTCCATGGTATGAATTTGGAGCCGGATTGAGAATTTCTTTTTCGGGGTTTTCGCCCATTCCGTGATCAGTACTTCATGCCTTATAGTTGAATGTTTATAATGTGTAGGCCTATAGCAAATGACGAGGAACAGTAATACACGCATTGAGTTTTTCTTACATCTCGTTGAGCACTACAGACACGTACTTGAAAAAGAAAACGATCTGCTACAAAAACAAAATGATCTGGCATCTATACATATTTCGGTATTAACTCTTTAGGGCCTCAACACCACCCTCCTTCTCAATATTTGTTAAAAACCTGGTAGTTCATCTTTCATATAGTTCAGTTATAATTTATGAACTTAGTGTTATGCTCTCGTCTCACACCAGTTTGTGTTTTCTAGCGTTCGTTTACGGTGTAAATCTAGGACAGACACGTGAAACATCATCGATGAATCGAGGACAGGAACCAAATCGAGGACTTTTCGGTTAGAAAACGTGTACAAAACCAATGAGAGCTGTTGCGAAAAAGTTAAGAGTATAAACAAAGGTTAATTGTAATTTATTGTATGGCTGTGTCGTGTGTGTGCCCAATTGATCTGGTACACGGTACCCTTTGGAGACATTGGTATAATGAGGAACAAAATATTGTATACGTCTCCACAGGGCAATTTTCTATAGGTGAATACGTCTTCACAAGGTTATCACGAAATAGATATAGGCCTATGGATTTTACTCAAAAACTAGGAGTTTCCAAGGTGTGTTGATTTGTCGCAAATTGAAGTATTTTAAATAAGGGATATTAATTCCGAATTAAAGCCCAGGAAATTAGTTCTGGTTAAAATATGAGGCATTTGAAACTAGATTTTCAAACTCATTTTTTTTTAGTACACGAGAACAAAGAAATTACTCCACAAGCATATAAATTGTCAATAGGTTAGGGTACACAAGCAACTCGCTTCACCTTATACCTAAATGTTGTCGTAAATGTGTTTATCCAGTATTATTAATATATTAATGCCAGTCGTATGTTTCACCAATGTACTTTTCATTACGAGTTTAACTTTACTAAACATTGTCTAATAATTTTAATGTGTGCAGAGACCCAATGCAAACCAGTTCTTAAGTGTTTGGGCATACCCTGGGTAAAGAAATGGAATAGATGAATACATATGACTAAACATCATGTCTACAGTAAAAAAAAAAGTCGAGCATTTTTTTGAGGGTATTTTGCATAAATACCAACTGCCTACATTCTGTGGCAAATTCTTTCAAATATTTGGTAAATGTCTACTCAAATTAACCGTATAATGCTAATACAGTAAAAGTAACTTTATCCAGTGCTTTTACTTAACCCTTTTTTTCATTGACCGCGTAATTTGTCAGCCCCATAAGCGGGTAAGGTTCCAAACATGTTTATTTACCCCCAAATGGGTGTAGAACTGCATAAAACCTAACAATTGTGTATTTTCCTAATGATCTTGAATTGCAGTTCACCTCGGAACCAGAAAAAGTTGGCTAAAAAGTCGTCAGTGTCCAGTTCGGTAATTTACACAGTATAATTATGCATGTATGGAGTGAACAACGCGACTAATGTTAAAAATAACCCCAACAATTTGGTTGTGATAAACTTTTTGATGCGTTGTGGATGCCGTAACCTTTATTTCAATTTAATGGACTTTTTAACAACAGCTTTTGTAAAAAGATATATATATATACCCAAACTATATGTGCAAATAATGCTAAAACAGTAAAAGTAATTTAATCGCTAATACATACTCCTAACAACGCAATATATATATATATGAATAACAAAGTTTTACTAACTCTCATCGAAATTCATGGATGGAACATTTTACCATATCAGGATCGGGGGTGGGGGCAAAGTGTGCCCCCCGTAAAACTTCTAGTACTTGCTCTTGAACGCTTTGGTCGATCGGCATGAAATTGGGTGACTTTTCCTTTTACTTGTATCGGGAGTAAATATGTTACCATTTTATCTGTAGGATATCCACGGCTGCCATGGAAACCAATTTAAAAAGTGGCTCCCATTTGGGAGACACTTTAGCATCAAACTTATACCTTTGGGAGACATGTGACATTAGGGAGACATTTCCATGTCTCCCTAATGCCTCAACTCCTATTTAGAGGCAACACTTTGCCGTCGCAAATACACTAGATCGATTGCTTATGGTCCAGTTAGTAAAAATACCAACATTCTTTGAAGTAGGATAAGGTAAAATTGGGGTAAGCGGTCAGGAAAGTCGGTGAGAAAAATTGTGCACAAGTCTATGAGAAATCAATGTCTCCCTAACTATGGTATATGTTCGGTAATTACTAAACGAAAACCATTGAAATTTGATTTTTTTTTTTGGTCAAAATCATGTTTTCTTTGCCCAAACCTGTAAAATATCATGTTTAGACTAAAATCGGCCGTCGCATAAAAAAAACAATGGAGAACACGTCAACTAGGACAAATACGAGGTACAATCACGAGGCCCCCTTCAATGGAGAAACCATTTAGCAAGCTATTGTACAAAAGCAACTGCCTCGTGACGGATTATCTGAACACTAGCTAGCACAATGCTTTCTCCATTGAGGAGGGCCTCAATGATGTAGATGTGATAGCGCGCCCAGATATGTCTACTTTGCCACCATTAACAGTGTTGTATGATTCGAGTCCAGGTGTCAGACTCGAGAACGTCATATAGGCTGGAGTCACAACTTCTGTGACTCGAACTAGACTCGATTCGCAGCGGCAAATGACTCGGACTCAGATTCGGACTCGACCATCATGACTCAGATTTGGCGCTTAAGACTCGTGACTCCCGAGTTACGTAGTTTTATTTACCCCAACAAATTATCTTTTACAAATATAATGTTGATGTTATTTCCGAAAGTAACGATAAGGTATCGTAAAAAAACCCGAGTATTGTTTGTGTAAATGAACACATTTGTGATTAAATGCCCCCCCCCCCTCAATTTAATTCCCACGACATCACATCACTTCGTCTCGACTACATTTTGTTTATATCCATTTCCATGCATATTCCAGCATGACGTAGAAATGTGATTCGGACTTGAATCGAATCGCTCGAGACTCGGACTCGGACTCAATCCAGTGACTCGGGCTTGAATTCGACCCAGGTGACTCGGGACTCGGATTCGGACTCGACTAAAATGACTCGACTGCAACACTGCACATAAAGCATTAACTACGAACACTATTAAACCGCCCATGTTTCAATCATATATGCATGCAGAAAAGAGAAGTTGCTGAATGTCGGCATCACGGGAGTGTGCTGGCAATCCTATTGGTCGAGTTAACGCGCGCATGCGACATCTGTACCGCCCCAATAAGGTCCTCTTACCCGTGGACACCAGATTAATCTCAATTCAGGAAAATGAGTGAAATAGAAAAATGAGTGAAATAGGAACATTAGTGAAATTGTGTGAAAATTCAGAGCGTTGCTTCTTAGAAAACAAACCCCACATCCTCTGCACTGTGTGAGTATGCAATCGTGTGTGAACATGTCTCAGACGGGCGACCTTCAAACATCAAAGTGATGACAGCAAGCGGAAGTCAAGGTGCCAAACCGTATCACGCGGTAATGAAGCAAACAACTCATTTTCTGATCGATTACGTTCTGAAGAAGGATGAGCCGCGTAGTGTGGTAGCTTTCGACGTCACCATATATCTTATTAATTTTGTGCAGTCTTGTAACATTTTTATTTTTATATTCCTTCGACTGGCTGTCTCCTTTTCAATATCAGAAAACTATTAATTTCAAAAAAAGTTAGTAGGTAAGTAGTATGTAGTTTTATTTCACGAGTCTGTTTAATGATATAAATGGAATCCATCATTGTTGGATCTTTGTTTTTTGGTACAAGCAATCAATTAAAAAAATCAGGTTTCAGGTTTCAGGTTTCAGGTTTATTTATTCCACAGTATTAATCCAACAAAATTTAATCATAGAAAGTAATATATAATTAAATACAAAAATAAATAAATGGATATATAAAGATGCAATTAACGAACAAGTTATACTGCAAAGGGATCCATTAGGAAGCAAAGCTTGTAAGCTTGTAAGTCCCTATATAAGGCAAACACGTGCATTGAGCCTACAGAAAGAAGATAAAAGAGAGGGCATGAGATTGGGAGACAAAAATACCAACAGGGCTCAGTACACATGTTGCTTACAAAAGCTAAGTTTAACTAACAGATGTGAACAAACAAAAACAGACAAGTACCTAAGGGCATGGGCTATATACAATGTAGGCTCGCTAACTGGATTTAAATGAACAATTGCATTGCAGAGATTCAGCTATAAGCTTCTAACAAAATAGATTTGTAAATACGTTTAAAGGTCGAAATGTTTTTAGAGGCTTTAAGTTTATCAGGAACTGAATTCCAAAGCATGGGTCCCTCGTGTTTAACCGTTTTATGGGCAAAAGAAGTACGGGTGTATGGAATGTGAAAATTAGAGGCTTGACGAGTAAAGTAAGAATGAATTTCGAGATTCCGAGAAAAAAAATACTTTTAATGGAGGAAGGTTTATTGTTACTGGCGACCTTGTACATGAGGGACCCAAGCTGATAATGATAAATATCATCGAGTTTTAAAGTTTATGTTTTAAGAACAGGGGATCTGTATGTGCATTAAAATCTGAGAAGTTTATTATTCGAAGGGCCCGTTTCTGCAAGAGGAGAAGTCTGTTTAAATATTTGCCAGCGGCAAATAAGTCCATAAAATCATGCGAAAAACAAGGCGGTGAACATGTTACTTGAAAATGTTTATTCATAAATTAAATCATTTAAGCTGGAAAGACCTATGGTTGGTATAAAATAAGGGAATAATACTGAGCTTGACAGTCTGTTGGTAAGTGCTGATCACAGAGAGGACCGGCCAACTTTCCTCTTTGTACCTGACTGACTGACGTACTGACTCACCGACGGGCACTTGTGAGCCCGGAGGTGTTATAATACAGGGTGAGTAAAAAAAAGTCCTTTTGGAAAATTTCCCGTCTCCCACAATAACGGGAAAGGTTACAAGTTTGTTGTTCTCTTCAGCCAACATTAGATCTGGGTATGGACCTCATTCAGTACAAATTTTACTGATATCCATCCATGCCTGCAAATGATACAAGCCTCTCTTTGTGACTACCCCAAAACACTACCAACACAATGTTCAAAATAGGCCTTTTGTTATATACACAATGGCAACAATGGATCTCCAGACAATGGAGGAAATAAATGGAATGACAGAACAGGACATCAATCATATGGAATTACATTTATTGAACTTGAAACAGATAAGGTTCACGTGTTCACTGTCCTGCTGCTCGACCTTCCACCTGTCTGTCATTCAGATCAATGCATAGTTTTGCCCGAGTCCTCATGTCTGCAATAGCTCTGCGGACCAACCGTGTTCTTCTGATGGCTTGGATTTCACCAGTAATTTGTTGGCGAAAATCCTGCAGGGTGTTTGGCATAATGTGGTACACCCAGTCCTGGAGGAACCCCACAGAAAAGAACATCTGGAGATTTCGGCGCCCCTTGTTCAGGTTCTTGTTGGTGCCATTAAATAACGTTAAAACCCCCAGTGGAAATATTGGAAAACATTCTGTTGGTAGTGTTTTAGGTTATTTTTTGCATGCATGGATGGCTATTTATACTGAATGAACTCAATAGTCAAATCGAATGTTGGTTGAGGAGAAGAAAAAAACTTGCAACCTTTCCCGTTTTTGTGGGAAACAAGGAATTATCCAAAGGGACTTTTTTTTTACTCACCCTATATAGGAATCCCCGTGACGCTAATGATTGGGCTAAATCCGGCCCATTGTGTGCAAAGGTGTATGAAAAGAATTTCAGTGAAAAATGTTCCTGAATTAACTATAATTTTGTAAGCTCTGGAACAGCTTTACCAGGCTTGCCTCGTCTGATTTTAAAGGTAGAATAGACATTTGGTGCGATTTTTTTTTGTCATTTGAAGCATTGAAAGTGCTCAAATTTAAAGACGGGTGTTTAACAACTGCTTAATGAAGCATTTCGGGAAAAAAACCCAGTATTTTCTGGATCTCGATTTCAATTCAAATGTTGCCGAGTCATGACAGAATCCCAAAATCAGCATTCGGGACATGATTCGAGAGGTTTAGCAATACGTTGCGCGAGAGAAAAAAAACGTGATAAATGGCCTACGCGTTCAAGTCGACGTTCGCGTAGTAAGACGTGCAGCTAAACTTCCCTAATAATAGCAACCGGGCACGCGTGTGCGTCGTGTCAACGTGCTTGCACCCATTCACGGATTCGCTCAATTACAAACCAACTGCCAACGGAAATTTCCAAAAATGTGTCTTTTGACGCATCATTGGGAATGACCGTTTTTTTTATTGTTTTCTTCAAATTGAAGGCCACAAAGAATCATTTCACAGGGAGGTTAAGGGAGGTTAATTGCATTACAATCTTTATAAACCAAGTAAGCATTTCAACAATAATTTTTTTTTTTGATAGATGGAAGTGGTCCAATCTACCTTTTAACATTGGATGCTAGCCCTCCGTCGGGGTATTTCAAACCAACAGGGAAAAAAATCAAGAACGCTATTTAAGACGTGAAGTTGTCAGTGAGTTGTATATAACGGGTGGAAACGTCCTGTAATCTTACCATGCCGATTACAGACCGGTGAACGATCGCGGGGTTTGGTTCCGACAGCATGTGTCAATGCAAGCTTCTTAAGGGGTGTTTCATGTTTCAAAAGGTAGAATTGTTAGATGTGAATTGGTATTGGAATGACCTGTTCAAGAAGGAAATAACATGATCGCCGCAGTGGTGTGAAAATCAATCAGAATATCCGCCAAGTGCTATTGAAATACTTCATGTGGTCAGTTAGCAAAATCGTTTAAGAAATTTGAAGTAATATGTTAATTATTCAGTTTTATTTCATAAATAAGATTAATAAGGGAATATATATGTGTTTGGCTGGTTTTAAACAAGATGTTTGAGACCGGTTCGGAGTCTGGACACTGATTATGTCCCGATGTTTAAGACCGGCCACGTAACAGGCTCTCGACCAATAGGAATGGGTAAACGCAACTGTCTTAGGTATTTATGAATGTAACAGGTCCCTTACGATACTCACCATTTAATTAATGTGTTTATGCATTACTAATATATACGTTTCTGAAAAAAACAAGATATTAAATGATTTAAGGTAAACTAAAATTTTGTTCAATATCCTACCACCCATGTTTTTAACTCTTTTTACAACTTTCTTTTTGTCTTGGTGCAAATCGTTTTTGTATTCATTAATGAATGTGCGTTTGTGTCGAATGTATTGAAACATGTCCATTTTAAAGGAATATGTATCTTAAGAGTAACTTTCTAATTTATTTTGGAAACAAAAACTAATTTGAAATAAAGAACGCGCTGGTACGAAACACCCTGTTAGATTCTTCCGTCTGAACTGCTGTCGTTTGGAAGAAATTGTGAAATGTATGTGGTTTCCAACGATTGGTCAGTTGACTGATGTTTGGAAATAAAGACAAAATCTTCATTGTTTCTCGAAATGTGAAATATTCAATAAGTTGCAACTTCAACAGGTAAGGTTTGTAACATTCTTCTTTCGATTTTGAGTGGTTTTTTTTTGGGGGGGGGAGGGAGGACAAGAATAAAATCTATAAAACGCAAATGATGCTATATACATTTCAAACAATCGTGGTCTTTCGCGCGAAGTTTAAAATGTTGGCACTGATTTTTATTCAAATTTCTCTCCTTTTTTCCCAAGAATTTGAACAAAGTTGCAATCCACAAGAAATAAATGTTCACACACGAATTGTGTCGCCTGCTCTAGTTTTCCTCTTTTTTTTTCCAATCACAGTTGACGAGTAAAGATCTACACAGTGACTTGAATAGTGGAACAACCCAAGCGTGTCTTAAATTGGTGTTGGTTATTTTTTTATTTCTGTTTTATTATTAAAAAAAATTTATTTGTGATTTATATTTTTTATTTATTATTTTATCACAGAAACCGCTTCCTCGTCTTCCGGTGCCTCCACTGCACAACACCTTGGCGGCATACCTGCAGTCACTAAGGGCAACGGTTTCCAGGGAACAGTATGCCATTACTGAAAGTTTGGTCCGGGAGTTTGGTAGACCAGGAGGGCCGGGGGAGTACCTGCAAATGAAACTATTGGAGTATGCAGAGTCCCAGGCTAATTGGGTAAATATGAATGGCCGCTCCCCCCCCCCCCACCTATCCAGGGCCGCAAAAATCGCTGATCCGTTTCACAAAATCTTGCGAAGGAAAGGCAGATTCGCAAAGCATTGTTGGTAGGTCACTTGCTATTTACAAAGTGTATGCATTCCGTGCTCGGTCATGTTATGCGCAGAAGGGAGTATTGATCCGGGTCACCAGGTAAGTGTAAGTTCAGGCGAGAACCAGTAGCCGACTAGTGCTTGATTTGGAATGTAACTTACGCCTGCGCACTAATATCAACGTTCGAACGAATCTAGTCAAACGATGGTCAAAAGTCCTGGCTCGACGTTGTGCTTGATGACGGACGCAGCTACTGTAACCAGCGATTAAACCGTGGCCCATGTTTTTTGCCAAACATTAATTAGGCCTAATAAAGAATCGTTATTCGTGTTTCCAAATATATCGCTAGATTGTTGAAAATACAAAATTACCAACGAACAGTACCAAAGACTTAATAGAAATGCCTCATTCTCACATAATGAGGGTGTTAATATGTTATTCTTGGCAAAATTGTGTTAGTTGTTGTTCGTGTTCCTCATAAATGTTTTGCAACTTCATTTCTGAACGGCAAATACCTTTAATTTGGAGATGCAAGTTGTTAAGACAAGTTTCTGACAGTTCTTATCTTGCGGTTTCCTTGTATTTCAAAAGCACTTCATTCGGTATGATCTTAAACCTCCAGGTTCAGGACTACTTTGTTTACAGTCCTGCCAAGGTATAACTTTAGGCAGCCACTCACTCTGTAAGGTTTTATCAACTCCAGGTCTTATTAAAAAGAAGGACTGGCGATATGCACAAGCAATTTATCTCCGGGCAACTTCGAGTATCATTTATTAATTTCGCCTGTGTTGTTGTGCTCCAGTCAAACAGATGGTGGCTGGATGACATGTACTTACACAATCATGTGTCACTTCCACTCAACTCGAACCCAGGGATGGTGTTTCCCAAGCAGCACTTCAACGACGAGGGCCAGCGGCTAAGGTGGGTTGCCTCGTTCCCATGGACCGACGGCCATTTGCGTAATTAGGTACCTCTTGACGTCATTAGCAACTCTGCGTTGATGGCATATATACCGTGTTTGTGGCAGGTACAAGTATGGCCACACTTGAGATTTTTAGGATTCTCTGTGCGGTGACTCGTATACCATATTTCCCAAATATTGTTTCTAGAAAGTAAACACTCGAGCCGAAATAAAGTACAGTTGTAGAGTGGTCTTTGAATTGCATATACAGCTGTACCATAACTAATGAATTTAAACATCGGAAGTCAAATCAAGTTTCTTTTGAAACGTAACTGATATATTATCATCATTAAATTTAGTTGGAAAATACTTTCCATCCCCTTTTTTAGTACAAGAAAAGTGTTTGTCTAACAAAGTATTTTTCCCAGAAAGATTTTTTTTTTTTTAACATTATAGTACTGGAGTCTAGGCTCTCCAAGTAGTATATTTAAATGAACTACTCATTTTTAAAATTGTATATATACAATTTTAAAAATGGGTAGTTTATTTAAATATACTACTTGGAGAGCCTAGACTCCAGTACTATAATGTAAAAAAAAAACTCACCCTGTATTTATAAGGAGAAAAAGTGTTTTCTCCATATATGGAGAAAACACTTTTTCTCCTTATAAATACAGGGTGAGTCAAAACAAAAAGCGAAACCCAAACCCCCAAAATTATATTTTATATTTAACAAAATATGTAGCACCAAAAATAATAATGACTGGAAAGCCAATTTCATAAACTACTTTTAGATGAAATAATTTTTGAAATTCCTCAATCCGTTCAAAGAATACCACCATTTAAACACAAAGACCCTTAAACCTCTTTCGTCCAAAAATACGATTTCAAGAATCGTCGTCACAATTGTCTTCATATATCACCAGCGACAAAACCTCAGTTTAAAAGTTAAAAATATTCAACAAAGTCCGTTTGAAGGCCCGTCTTCAAAAAAGTGGATTTTATAAATCATGTAGTTTGCCTAACCAGGGTTGTTAATAAACATAATTGTGCACTATAGTTGGTGACAGTTGTTCGTACAAGTATTCTGTGTAATTTTCTTTGTTGTTCCAAACAGTAAGAATACACCATAAATTGCTATTTTAGACGAAACAGGTTTTAGGGTCATTGCGTTTAAAGGGTGATATTTTTTTAACGGATTGTGCAATTTCAGTAATTTTGTTCAACTAAAAGTAGCTTACAATATTGGCTTTCCAGTCATTATTATTTTTGGTGCTATATATATTTTTTTAAATATGAAATGTAATATTTGGGGTTTGGGTTCCGCTTTTTTTTTACTCACCCTGTATTATTGACTGTTTCCAGTATAGATCAATGATGCTGAAGCTTGCACAACTCGTCTAGTTTTCAATTAAATTGTAAGAAACGAGACAATCTAAGCAATATTTCTCGAATGATTTCTCCGTTTTCATAGATTTGCAGCCAAGCTCATATCGGGCATACTCGACTACAAGGTCATAATTGATGCGTAAGTAAACACGTATGACATTCCCAGTGTTTTCCCGGCCATTTCTCAGAAGTTGATAATTCATCCATATTTTCTCTGCTCGCAAAAGTAAAAGCCATAAAACCACAATGTTCCAACCAATACCGAAAATGGGCCTCGTAACATTTTTAACCATTTACCGTAATTGAATCTATCGATTGCTCCCCTCCGAGCCCAAGCAACCAATTAATTTTATGGGATTACTGGCTGACTTTCTAGTTAGCTGCGAGCTGAGGGCTATGGTATGCGGGAAACTGTCTGAAGTGCTGTGCACTCGATATCCATGGACTCGACAGACGGTATTTGTTGACCAAGCCATCGTAATAGGATTATGCCAAAAGTGGCAATGCAATGTTATTGTTTTTTGTATTTATTTATGGTGATGTAAGAATTCATTAGCTTGTCCAATTTCTACAATATAATTAGACCGCGATTTTTTATTTTTTTTGGCAGAGTAGGGGTACTATTCCATCGAAATTGGCGAAGTTATAATTAACGCACACAGATGCGCTTCTTGATATAAGAATGTTTCTCTGTGTGCTAGTTTAACCCTAAAAGGGCCGGGGCCGGAATCCCCCCCCCCCCTCAACTTTGCGGGGTGATGTGCCGTGAAAACTGAATTTTCCTGTATACGTCGTGCACACAGAGCAGAATTGTCATTCGTACATATGAATAATTAATTAGCCATAATTCCAAAACCCTTGTAGCACTTTCAAATCTAGGATATAAAAGCCCAATTCATCCTGTGTGTGTGAATTGTTTTCGTTTTGCTGAAAAAAACGCACACCTTGTTTTTTATCCGTGGACAGAACTTTAAAACGGTGGTTGTGTTTAAAATTCCGTAACTTAAAAAGTGCACAAGTAATTTGAATGATTCTTGTACTAAAAGGAAGCATATGAATTGGGCTTTCATATCCTAGAAGTGCTACATGATGAACTTCACTAAAACAAAAGTCCCGACATTTGGGTTTCGGGTTTTTTGTTTTTGTTTTTTGACTCACCCTGTAGTTCCTTTAACCTTCACCAGCCTGCATGGACCCTAAATGATGCTGCCAGGCAGAAAATATGGCTTGTTCAGTTTGCGTGCTAAGCAAAAATTGGTCGTTAACTTATGGCAAGCAATATACATTGCAGATGGGACCTGTTTTGTCTATTAAAGGAATGTAACTGTTTGCTTTTGCTGCAATTTCAGTAATACATGAATTTGGCGGTTTAGTATGTTAGAGTAAATATTGTTAAACTGACTTGTTTCTCGTTTTGGGCTTGTAGATGCTGGGAAAACCAAGAAAACCAATCATGTTCTTGTAGTCTGGTGGCTCTTGTAGTTCTTGTAGTCTGACCCCACTTCAGATGAAACAGAGCGATGTATAGACTTTGGGGAATTGTTAGGTCAGAGAATCAGTCCAGCAGGCTTGCACCCCTTCACATGTGTGATATCAATTGCAAAGAAAATGCGGAATAACTTAATACGAAAAATAAGGAGCAGTTTTTGAAGGGGAAAAAGACAGTTTTCTATATTGCCGGTCGGCCGATTAGCGTTGGAAAAACAAAAATGTTCTTGAAAATGTCAGCACAGCAGGAGCCACAATTTTACAGGATGCTTTAGACTGTCGTTCCCTAACAATCCAGTAAGGTATTTCGTGATAGTTTGATCATTTCGGGTTTTTTATGTTTGCAAATGTTGAAATTTCCCTTTAAGAGAATGTTTCCTATGCCTGTAAATAGCCCCTTCATGTTGGCGTTATTTTGGTATCTTGTGCCACATCTGTTCACTCATAAAACTTACATCGTTTATTGTTGTGTGGTTTTGTTTTGACCAGACGAGCTCTACCAGTCGACAGGGTGCGGCATCACAAGCCTGGCCAACCACTATGCATGGAGCAATACTACCGATTATTCTCGTCCTATCGAGTGCCAGGCGTGGTCAAAGACAGCCTAGTCTCGCCCTCCAGCAGTGTCATGCCCGAACCAGAACACATCATAGTTGTATGCAATAATCAGGTACGAGGCAGAGTCTAGTCTGGGAGTTAATTAAATTGTCCGCTTAAAGGACGGAACGTTATATGCGCTTTCAAACCCTTATCCAATTTAGGAAAAAAATACTGAATACGCCGAACCGAGCCCTACAAAACATGTTGAAGTCACCTGTGCTGGTTTTGCGATAAGGCCTAATTATACAAAATCGCAAACAAGGTAGAAATTAACATTATGCGTCAGTGCGTCATTATGCGTCAAACTGTAATATCACAATGTACAACTCGATATGCTCTATGTAATACATACGAACAATAGTGGATGAAAATGTCTCCAAGATTTATTTCGTGGGATCACCTTTGCAAAAGCACATGGGAGAGTTAGGTACCAATGTGCATATTACTCCATCATTATAGAAAGCACATTCAGCTTATAGTTGGTGTTTTCTCATAACCAGCGCTCCACCAATGGCACCGGTCTACGAATAATCGCTTTCACAAACCTTTGTGGAGGAATCGCAAAGCGTTTTGAGTAACTGCGTTTTAACGAGAAGGTTGCAGACCAGTAAATAGACTGCAATAGACCTCAGTAATAATTACGCGCACTTCCCGAAATTATTAAAAAATACTCACAATTCTCCTAAGTGTTTGAGAAACACGTCATATTACAGCTTATTCATCATATTTCATTCTCTGTGCAATTTTACGGTGGTTAACCAATGACTTTTTGGAGAAAATTTCATCCAAAGATGATTACCCCATTTTAAAAATGGACGAATACGCTGCACTGCAAAATAGAACCATCTTAGGGCATAATTTCATCAAAATGTTCACAGAAATATGAGATCGCAGTCCTCTGCTTCCACCTTTCTTTTTTTCTCAAATATTCCAGTTCACGGCATAGGCATAGGCAGGCATAGACATTTTCGAGCCTATTTTACAGATCTTTACCTAGAAGGTCCTCACGAGTTACTGGCACAGAGGGGATAATGATACCCCACAAGTCGGTCTTTGTGACTTTGTCTGACCACACCCCACAATGGAAATTTAGAGAAGAGGGATCAAAGGAGTGAGTACCCAGTGAAACCTATCCATAGCAGGTTGTGTGCACGCGGGAGATTAGACCTTTTGTCACCAGTTAAAACGATTATCCAATTACAATTCACGGACATTAGAGAATTCATTGAAGACAGCCGCGATGGGTGCTAGCAAAGAAAAAAGCTATAGAAAAAAAAGCGTTTCAATTCTGTATAGAAATTGACCTAGATTTGACGCTCATTTAATAACAGTCAGTCATTTTACTTTAGAAGTCTAAGATTTTCTCTGATGTAACGGTTGAGTGAAGGGTTACGCACCTATGTTCCGATCCCCCTATGTTCCGACTGATCATGCTCCTAACCCTAACCCTAACCCTTACCCTAAATAGGCTACCAAATCTCATGTGCGGTTTGTTGGAACATAGGGGTGTCGAAACATAGAACGGTCACCGAGTGAAGTTTCGCATTCCAAAATCTCAAGCATGAAACTTCCCCTCCTCTTGTATAAACTATGCGTGTTGTGTGTTTTCGACGAGACCAAAAATGCAATCAGTGCCAATTTCTTTGCCTTTTGTTTTCCAACTTGCAGTTTTTTGTACTGGACGTCATCATTAATTTCAAGCGATTAAGTGAACAGGACCTTCTGAGCCAGCTGAAACGAATCGTGGACTTAGCGCGGGAGGACCCTGCACCCCATACCGTGGGTTTGCTGACGACAATGGGGCGGATAGAGTGGGCTACGGCAAGGAAGAAACTCATCAAGGGTGAGTAGACCATAGCTGTTTATATTTATTGTGATATTTATTTTGATATTTATTACGCGGTAGAAGGAATGGGCAAAGCAAAGAAACAAAGAGCCGGCCGGATTCTGACAGAATGTCGTAAAGAAACAGTGTCTCTGTCGAGAGACTCCCACTCCGACTGGCTTGGGCAAAACATTGTTTGTTTAAAAGAAGCACGCTACATTATACTTGACATCATTAAACAAAATGACAAAAACAAAAACAAAACAGATAGAAATATCAAGAAGTGTGAGATGTTTCTCTTGCTTGTTAAAGTTGGGTTGTGGGACTTTCGACATATCAAAGGATGCCTTTGGTTCAAAAGAAATGGCAGATCTAGGGGGCAGGGGTTTACAATCCCCCCCCCCCCCAAAAAAAATAGTGTTAAAACAGGAGAAGCATCGTCTTCACTTCAAATCAATCCAACCCCTTTCCCGAAAGCTAGATCCGCCCCGAAAAGCAAAGTTATCTTAAAAGCAAGAATCCAGGATGTTTCCATTTCTGAGTGTTCAGTTGCTCCAAACAAAATAAAATAATTACCGTTGAACAAAAGAGTACATTGACCTTTTTGTTTCTAATAAGTAAAGGTTCATCTTTAACAAGATTTTCTTAAACAGGGGATAACCAGCCCAAGAGTTTACATGGTAGATCTCAGTCAGTCATTACCGTGTGATTTACCTTAAAGAAAAAGTTGAGTGTTTTGTTGAAAAGGGTACATTAAGGCCTAAGCTTCTCTCGAGGATAATTCAATCTCTCGTTGCTTTCGTAAAAGAAAATATCACAACGAATCATTACCATTGCTTGATGCCATTGTCCGGTCTAGTGCACAATCAATTAGGCGCCGCTAATTGGCTATGATGCGCGGTTAACGCACTTGGAGACGAGACATGTCTATTCGACACACCCACGTGAACGGATATCTGTACTTGGTTCATTAGAAAATTTAACATTTTACTGATTGGATATAACGAAGGAACGTTGAGAATGAGAAACCTGTTTTCGTGTGTATTTGCACCGTTTGATTGATTCCGGTTTATTGAGTTTTCAAGCTAAGATCAGCGCACAATTTGTGTTAAATACATACATCGGAATGCTTGAAATCTGGTGTGTCTACGTTTTCCAGTGTGGATTTTTTTTCTTTTGTATATGGTTATCTGTGTAATTTAGTAAAATGTGATTCTTTGTCTAGTCGCTCTGCCCTCAACTTCAAATGAACCGCAGGGTTTGTCTAAACTGCTGCATTTGACAAAGACGAATCTAGGACACGAGGTCGCCCGGTCTTAAGTACCAAAGACAAATAGCAATATATTTATCCTCGATGCTCCTATCGCTACCACTCTACCTTGACAGGGCTACTCGCTGATTGAATGTGCCGTAAGCAAGCTATATATTATACGGTCAGAGGCAGCATCCGGAAGTTGCAAATATTAATCAAGTCATACAGCGAGTGCTTAGGGCGGTAAAAGATTTGCCTCTGTTTTTTTACTTCACAATCCACGTTGGGCAGAAGCTTTGCTAGGAGAGATATCGGAAGAACACGCTCGATATAAATCATGTTATAGGAGTGATGACGTATCGGCAATTCCATCAGGTGGAGGGATATAGATGCAGATTGTTTAACCGAATCGGGAGTGACCGAGCAGTCTTGTTTATGCATCGGTCTGTGTTTGCATTGTAAATCTGCCGCCTTCAGTAAATCCGAAGTTTTATGTGCACATCGTGTTTGAAATGAAGCTTCTAAGTTTCATCAGACTTATTTTATCATGACAGATATATACAAACACGTGTTTTGCAGAATTGCCATTTTTTTCACTGTTTTTAAGCTTTGTTCGCAACATAGGTAGGAAACTTACAAACCTTTATTTTGAGTCGGGTCCCTATCGGTAAAAACAATTTGTTCTCGGATAAAACGGGCAACACCAAATTTAACCACATTCAAACAAAAAATGTCGATATTTGGGCCCAATTTCACGACTCTGCTAGCCACAGAACTCCGTGCTTACGATCACAATTTTGTGCTAACCACGCTAGCAGCAAAAAAAATCTGTGCTAACCCTGTAAGCACAGAATCCTTTAATCATGTACACATGCGCAGAAGCAAAGATTCCTATCTAACCAGTTCAATACACGCACCGTAAGCACGATTTTTTTTTACTATTGTAATCAAGGATTTTTCGCTAACAGTTCGCAGAACCGTGAAATCGTGCCCTATTAAAATTATTCAAACAGGATAAAGTTTTACTATATCCAGATTGTAGGTTTGCGAGAAAAAAAAAAGATACGTCTTTCCATGCGATTTGTTCTTTAAAATGCATTCTTTTTCACATAAACCGCATTATAATCATTTGGACAGTTTTAGTGGTGTGATTTCATCACTTTGAAAATAGCAAGGACCTTTATCATACCTCCAACTCGGGTATTAGTTTATTCAATATAGTAAAAGTGAAACATAATTATAAAGTAACATAACCATATTAAAACTAAATCTGTTTTGGTGGCGCTGTTGCACACAATCAGTAATCATTATATGAACGCTGGGCGCGTGTTTAAGGTCTCGTCCGAAATCGGCTGCGGAAACTTGTTGGGCCCTTGGTTAAGAAACTCGTTATAGATTCCTGCTTTGTTTAAAGAAAATCGAATTATATTATGATACCAGGGATTACAAGATTTGTAAACTCATTTACGCCCCTGTCTTTAAAATAAAGAACATTTCTTTATTTCCATTTCTCACACGCAGCTTCCACGAACCGCGATTCTCTGGACATGATCGAGCGTTGCATATTCGTCTTGTGTCTGGACGCCAACATGGGACACCCCCCTGCTGAAGTGGGAAAGCCCATTGATGCAGACGACGAGCCATTGGCCCATCAGATGCTGCATGGAGGGGGCACGTCACTCAACAGCGGTAACAGGTGGTTCGATAAAACTATGCAGGTGGGCAACATTCCAAAATCACCCTTTAATTGTTAAGACTGATTTCAGCTGATCATTTGGTACTCATAAATACCTTGAACAGTTTACCTATTCCTTTTGGTCCTGAGCGCGTCGCGCGCGCAGCACGTGCTACACGCGCCGGCTATAACCGCGTACTTGAGCCAATAACTGATAGGCCCGTATCAATTATGAGAAGATCAATTTTGAGTATGACGCGCCATTGCTTGATTTTAATAACAGTTTATTTTACAGACATATCAAGATTGTCACAAATATTCATAGGTCTAAGCAAAATATAGAAAAAAACTTCGTTTTTAATTGTATTAATTGAACAACTATAATTTCATTCATTTTAGGTAATGTGTTACCATTTACGTTTTCTTATATCTTTAAGGTGACGTTCATATTATAATGGTATATACATTTGTGCAGAAAATAATTAACAATACAGTCTTTCGGCCTTGCATACGAAAAAAACACCTGAAAAAGAACTGCCACTGAAAAATTCAATAACCACACCAAAAGCCTTAGGTATTTAGATGCAGTTAGACACTGATTTAGTTACGTCTTCCCTTGGCCAGTTTTCAGACCAACCTCACGTTGCACGCTTCACACTTCCGACGTCAAAGTTGCAAGAATTCACCTTCTTTTTTTTGTGCCCTGAAAACCTGCACTCGGCGCAGTTTGCAGTCCCTGCAAGTCAGCAGTGATTTATTCAATTTTCCGCCTGGTTGTCCCGGTGATATATTAATTAGCTTAGTGGTTCGTTCGATAAAGGTCTGGGACAGTTAAATTGACAATCGAATTCGACTTTATTTGTTCTAGCCAGAGGCTTTGGGTCATTATCGAACAACACTCCAGAGTTCTAATTTTGCCCTTTTCCGGGAAGATGTTTTCCTTTACATTAACAAACATGAATATTATTTAAACCAAGATTGACCAATTAGGAATTACCGTAATTGGTGATTGTTCACTGTCTCATGAGGCTGTAGTTGACTAAAAGTCAAATTTGAAAAAGTTTGTGGGCATAGCACTTGTTAATTAAAATTCCAAGAGTGCAAACAATTGGCAAAACACGTGTTTAATCAAAAGAGGCATAAGTTCAAAAGGAAATTAAAATGTTTACCACATTTACCACCATTTTCCTTATAATTTCCGTTTAGTTTATAATTGGAGATGATGGAACGTGTGGTCTGAATTATGAGCATTCGCCGTCAGAGGGCGTCGCAGTTGTCCAGCTCGTGGAGCATCTCCTAAGATACATGTAAGAGAGGATATTATTACCGTTAACTGCACGGGAACTGCACGGGTTATATATTTTTATGACTGAGGGCGCTATTACAATACACGGAGGTATACTGGTGATGAGTTGTGAAGTGTACGGAAGTACATATTACGTGATTTATGTTAGTAGGCCTACTTCAGTTGCCTCACGCACACCACAATGAATCATGATTTGTTTTGTAGACAGTGTGTGATTTCTCTCCAACCCCTGATTCTAGGATGTAATCATTTTCCTTCTTCTTTCATAATATGGCCCATCGCCATTTTGAAAAATGATGCCAGCCCTGCGCTGCAATGCAAAATTAAACAATTTTAAGGCGCAAATTCATGATAATTTTTACAGAAATAAGAGGTCACACTCCTGTGCACGGCTCCACTCATCTTTCTTTTACAAACCTCCAAGCGCGCTCATGGCCTACAAAATGCTCCATAGCAAAGAATTTGACAATGCACAAATTTGTGATTTGGCCCGCGTAGGCATTCTGGACCCATTTACAGGTCTGCACCCTTAACAAAACGTCTCACAAAAAACCTCAAACGGTCTCTGCAAACACATCTTTTGATTTATTTTCTCGAAGAACAGCACAAACCCATCAGCTAACACCATGAACATGATTAAGGAATGTGCCCTTACCGAATGAAAATCTCTGTTATAAGTGGACGTCCTCTGCTAATATACGCTGGAGTTTACTGGACTGGTATATGCCTTTTTACATTGCAGCGATTCGGAGACCCACAAGCGGAAGTTAACGCGAGCCCAGTCGATATGTGAGCTGCCCTGTCCACGTGTGTTAAGATGGAAGCTGTCTCATGAAACTATACAAGATATAGAGACGGCTAGAGGAGGAATGGACAGGTAAGTATACCAGAAACGTCGATCTCATCTCTCTCTTCCCCATTTCAACCAGCTATGCAAACACCAGCAATACTTATTGACCTTTCTTGATCCACCCATGGAAGGACAACGTTGCAAAACTAAATAATAGTGCCTTATGTTTATTATTACACATCATTGCATTGTTAAACATAACCAACAGAACCTACCTAAGAGTAAGACTCAATACAAAGACCTCTTTCTAAATAAAGAGGGTGTTCATTTGTTTCCCACCACGGATTAAATCTATGTTGTTGTTGAGTTGGTTTTTTCTGGGGGGGGGGCTATTTCAGTGCTGTGTTTATGTAAGCTGTGTAAAATCCTTCATGTTGTAAAATAAAAAGGGCTGCGGTTGGGATTGGAATCATTTGCCTGGCTATCAGTCATCATAGCGAGACCTCAGTTTAATGCCCAAGGGCAAATTATTCCAATCCGAAACCACATCAGCCTTTTCACAACATGCAGGATTTTACACAGCTTACGCACAGCACTGAAATTAATTAAGGCTAGTAACTTGGTCACATGTCAAAAATGTTTTTGTGATCAATTGTGTAGTGATGCGTGACTAAAATTAAATGAAACTCATAGGGGTTGAGGCCCAGGATAAAGAGTATCTGCACAATTAAAAATTTATTTCATGGTTTTGTAGTTATTTCAAAAATAGTCAGACGGACCTTTTTTAGAGACATGCTGTAGAACCTTTGTTTATTGATCGATAAAATAACTATTGCAGAATAATATTTTTAGGTCGAATTTTAAGGTATACATGTGATGATTCCTGAATTTATGATCCTTGAGTATTGAATGTATCAGCTATTTTACTTCCTTTCTTCTGCAGGCTTGTCGATGACTTTGATTTGAAACTTCTCCGTTATACCAAGTTTGGAAAGGGATTTCCCAAGTCGCAAAACATGAGCCCAGATGCGTTCATCCAGATAGCTCTACAGTTCACGTACTTTAGGTAATCAGTTTTAATCATCTTGTTGGCCTAATAACACTTTTCGTATTCACGGATTCCTGTCAAATTTTGTAAAAGAAAAGTTCGTTTGAGAAGGATTCATACATGCAATGCATAAAGAAAAACTACAAACTGGGCCGAATAACTCATTTGGTAGATAACTGGTACGGTAATCCGTTGGTCGTAGGTTAAAACCCCACTCCAGTCAATTTCTTTGTTCAACTTTAACATTATTAACGGTCAGAATGTGTGTCCCGTAAGGGTTAAAATGTTCGTTAGAAACCTGTTTTTTAATACTAGTTAGGACAGTATCAGAGTAGAGGAAAATTCACGCTTCGAGTTCTATGTGACAGACGAACCTAACACCTTACACAATTTAACCCTAAAGGGGCTGGGTGATTTTTACCATCTCTCAGCCGGGGGGTGGGGGGGGGGGATTCCGCCCCCCCCCCCCTAAGATCTCGACCATCGAGTGATGAGATGGGAAAATTCAGTTATCTCGGCGCATAGCGCCGGAAAATATTTTCGCTACGCGGCAACCCGTGGTCCGAGTTTTATGTTTTTGGTATCAAAAGATGCGCAAAGCTCGAGGCTAAAAAGTCATAACAGCTCGGGTCGCGAAAACATTTTTTTTAGAGGCTATCGCGGAAAATGTTGAGGGGGGGGGGCGGATTCCGCAACCCCCCCCCCCGGCCCCTTTAGGGTTAAAAACCGAAACAAAGTTTTTCTTAGTGAGCATGACATGCCTAGGAATGACATGCATGACATGACATTCTCAGCAATGTAATGCACGACATAGGAATTCGAATACTAAGCGGTTCTCTATGAGGACGTACGTGTCTTATAGAGAATCCACAAGAAACCATACACGCATTGATTTCTTTGTATGGTCTGATGTACATGTTTCTTGTATTATCAGGATCTACGGTCACCTAACATCTACATACGAGAGCGCCTCCACGCGGCGGTTTCTAGAGGGCAGAGTCGACAATATCCGAGCCGCGACTGTTGAAGCTTTGGAGTTCTCACGCTCCATGATCGGAGATCGTCAAGCTACCGTGAGTGAAACTTAAATAAATCTGATCGCAGGCCAATTACGATTCTCTAATAAATTCGCCCGTTTGGTCGTAAAATGTAGTTACTATTGTAGATTCTGCAGGTTTTTACTCTTCGAACAGAAAATCAACTCGAATCTTGAAAATGTGTCCAAACTGTTTGTAATCCAACACATTACCAATCTATTATGTATGTTTTTTTGTATAGGGGGAATGCCTTCGCGCATGCGTGCATAAATCTGAGTTTAGAAACGATCTAGCATATTACTATGGAATTAAATATGACGCACTTGGCTGTGTTCCTTTTGCATTTAGTGACGTTGTCTTCAAGTAGTTGCACAGTAAGTAGTCTGAACCCTAATATACAACTTACAAGTATGTAACAGTCTTGTTTTAAACGGCTTGACCTATGTAAATGTTACTGTGAACTTCGATTCTTTTTGGAATGACAAGTTGATCATGTTTATTTGTTTCTCAGGAATTGGAGAAGATGGATCTACTTCGTGCAGCGATACAACGACAAACAGATATCTGCATAACAGTGAGTTCAATTTCCGTCAAATTTCCGCGACGCAACAGTTTCAAAACAGCAGTTGTTTTAAGCCCTAACATGTAAATGTTGCGTAAAATTAGTATGGTTAATGTTCTAGATTTCAACCCTCTGCAACCATTGTGTTCAATGACATGGATACTTTGATTGTCATATAGAATATTTGAAATTAATCTTTGCTTTGTTTTCTGCCGTGTTTTCCATGCAGAATATATTAGGACAAGGTTTTGACTGTCATCTTCTCGGACTCCGCGAACTCTCACGAGAACTCGGAGAGCCAATGCCCGAGATTTTCACGGATGAGTCGTACCGGATGAGCAACTACTTCAACTTGAGTACGAGTCAGGTATGAGCCCAGATCCTCCCCATCCTCCATACGATTGAGAATGTAACCCTTTCCGAGCCAAACACTCAACACAGCTGTTAGTTTCATGTGTAACGCTTACTTTACTTTCTTTCTTGTTTACTTCAAAATGGACAGGTCCTGACGAAACTTGATACTTTTATGTGTTACGGCGCCGTGGTGCCAGACGGTTATGGCGCCGCCTACAATCCCCACGAAGACTACATTCTCTTCGCAATAGCGTCGTGGAAGAGATGCCCCACTACATCCTCCGAAGTCTTCCGCGACAAACTGTATAAGAGCCTGAATGATATGCACGCTTTATGCACACGTATGTCGCTCAACAACAACCACATTGTGAAGTAAACAAAACCGGTAGAGCTTGTCCCAGAGAGCGAAGAATTATATTTAAAGGTAGAATACATCATTCATTTGTGCATTAGTTTCGTTTGAAGCAACAAAAATGTACAAATCTAAATAAGGGTGCTTAACAACTAACCTGATGAGGTTTCAGCTCCGTGAATGTTGTATATTCCAGAAACAATACTAGGGGATCTCGATTTCAATTCAAAAGTTGCCGAGTCATGTTTTTAATAGCGCCCGAAATCAGCGTCCAGGACACGTTCTCACGCAGCCGATTGCAGCTTTGCGATGTCACGCGCTGAACTGACGATTAATAGCCTCGCCGAATTAAAAACGAACATGGACATAAACAAATGGACATTTCCAAAAATGCGACTTGAGACGCATCGTTGGAAAGGGCCTTCTATTATATATTTATTCAAAATGACAGCATGCCAGAAAGAATAATTTCACAGGGAGTCTTGTACCATTACCACCTTTAAGCCAAGTAAACTTTTCATCAATTGTTTCGTCAGTTACTTTTTGGATAGCTGCAAATGATGTACTCTACCTTTTATAGATTCAAAATGGCTTTTCATGCGTCTGGTCTACATGGTCCATATGTTCGCGTAGCGTGGTCATCCTATACGGTAGCACTTCCCAGTTCTCATTACAAGTCTACAACCAATCCAAGTCACAGGTGTCAGTCAGTCAGTCAGTCAGTCAATCAGTCATTGAGATAGGAACTAAGACTAGCCCTCCGGGACCAGCAAAAACAAACCCAAAGGTATCTGAGTGTTTCTCTTCAACTCCTTTATGAAGATCGCGACAAGGCAGATGCAGCCACATGTTAATTCTAATAAGCCACAAGTTAATTAGTTACCAGCGTTTATCTCCATTCAGTTTTATTTCGAATTTGATATAACTTTAGAGTGAGATTTGGTTGGAAGACAATAAAATATAAAAGAACTGTTACATTATGTTTGTGTTGAAGGCAAAACCAACGATCACAACTCAAAATCAATTATTTCTTAAGAAGTTACATCTTTACAGGTTCGTTAGCAGCTTATTTAAGAGTTCGGTTTAAGTTTTCATTTAATTAACTTAGTCTGCTAGTTGTAACAAATAAGTTGATTCCGTCAACATTTCGTCTATTTTCTTAGGCTTAATTAGACGAGAAAAGCAGCTGACTACTTTTATGTGTATACGTTGACATAATGAAGAACATAATCTTTTGTAGTCATTTCCCAGCCTTGGTAGAACTTTGAGAAAAAAAATCAGCGAAAAGTTCTGGTAGGTAACGTGGAAGAAATGTAATTGACTGCGTAGATAAAGGGCGGATTTTGGATCATGATAATCCACACCCTATTAATTACAGACAAAGTAGTTATTAAATATAAAAATTGATATATTAGATTGGTAAGTCCCCAATCCTATGTCAAGTTGGCTAAAAACTACACGACTTAGTTTCTGTTCAGCACAGAGAAAATGATGTCTTTGTGCAGAATCTACCATAAGTAATATCATACCATAATGAAATCACTATAAACACAAAACAAAAACATATGTAATTGTGGGTACCCCTCTTTGTTCTCACTGATATCATTGAAAAACAGAGCAACTGAATTCACCTTATTGACTGGTTTTTTTTCGGGAGTGGGGGTGAGTGGTGTCATGACCGACATCGGCTAGCAACAGATCAGTAATAGTTTTTCTATGTGCTCACACCAAAAATCTACGTGTATAATTACTAAACATTTAAAACTGTTTTCTAAGCCACGAATACTCTATTTTACGAGTAATTCCTTTTATCTTTCACGTGCAATAACTGTGAATACTTAATATCAAAATTCTCTACATAAAGCAGAAAAAAAGTATTTATTGTAGCATACAGATTTATGTATAACCGAAAGATATGAATGTATTGATATTATGTAATAATTATGACACTTTATTTTAATTAAAGCTGCATTTCCATAGTTTGTTTCAAATACAGTTGGGAACAGATGATATCACAATTGCGGGAACGCTTTGGTCTGTAGATGGACATGGAACTTTAATCGCAATAAATAATGACACAAAATTAATTGAAATTTTTATCATTGTTTTCTTAAATGATGAAAGCCCTTTTATTCAATAGCACGTAGCAGTCTCCCTTCAAATTATTTGAAATATTTCATCATATTCATTTTAAAATAGTGTAGTGGGAACAAATTGGGCTCTTGTCCTCCACGTCGAGCAAAACCAAAAAAAGGGGACACAAACAGGATTTCTAACTCCAAAGGAAGCTCTTATGTATTTCGCCAAACGGACTCTGTGGGCAACTCGCCGCATCGCTATCAGAATTGCAACTGCTGATTCCAAGCATAAAAAAGCACACTTGAACATGTATTACAATGTTACAACTAACCCAACCTGGAATCCAGCCAAGCCCTACCCGCGTAAGTGAACAAAAGAACCCAACTTAAGCAACCTATTTATAGAGCTTATTTCCGGAGCGCGCGCTAGCCACACCCACCCAAAACCAGGTCAGCGCACCTGTGGCCCAATGCGCCAACAATGCGCCACCGGAGCCCTCCGGCGGCGGCTAGAAACAAAAGCAACAACAAATAGACATACAAATTGTCCACTACAATAGCTTGCAGTGAAATTCAAATTTAGGTTTTCTGATAAGAATTTCGAGTTCCGAATGTTACATGTGTATCTATATTTATTTATATAAATATATATTACAATAACTGTTCTGATATCTGTGACTCTCGTTCACGATTTCAAACTTTTTTTTATCAAGCGAAACGTAAATACAATCAAAATGAAATTCAACTTTCATGGCACAATAGCATATTCCAAATAGCTGTTGTACTAAATTGGAAGTTCGTTTATCGTCGAAAAACGTCGAAAAACGTCGAAAAAAACGGGTTCGCTAATACGGCTAAACAAATTAGTGGTCTCGCGGAGACAACCCTGCCTAACGGTCTATTTGAATCTTCTTTCAACAGAGGGCGCGCCACACGAATAGTGGTCCATGGTCACCACCACTGACAAGAATCAACACGGATGCATTATGCACTATTGAACAAAAAGAATATACTCGTTGTTTGGGAAATAACTCAAGAGATACCAGATATCGTCAGCAACACCACGAAGTAACACCCTCCCACATACCAGTAAAAACTAGCCATCGGAGAAAACGGCATCTAAAGTTGAACGCCTTCTAAAACAACACTTTGCCTCAAAACGACAGAGTATTTTCAGTTGGGTTTCTCGTTGTGGACACTTGGTGACTTGAATGTATTAAATCTGCCGGTTTTTTTACCCGTTTGTTTATTAAATCAACAAGAAATAAGATAAAAAAATGGTGAGTGTTAGTTCGTGAAACCGAAAAAGCTGCGAAACTGTAATTATTGTTTTCACGAAGAAACGCTCTTCAATGTGTACAACACGAGGAAAGTGCAATTTCAGGTCAGCGTGCGTGCGCTCATACAAGGAGAGTACTTCCTGAAAACGTTTTTGCTCGCATTTGAGCAGAGTGCGCGCGCCATGCATTGCAATGGTAAATGGAACTTGAGTGTTACTTCGTGAAAACGTCAGTTTTGTGCAAAAGTTGCCATGGATAATTAGCTTAATTATTAAAGTAAAGCTCTTAAAGCTTTGACACTTGGGTGCAATGGTAGGTCTTGATGAATAATGTTTAAAAATGTAAACAAAACAAAAAAAATGAAAATCGAAAACAAAATAAGGTTTAACACGTGGAGTGTTACTTCGTGGTGTCGGTGACGATATGTTAAATTGAAATTTCGTCAAGAATTTTAATATCGCGTTTTCAACAACAAACAAAACAATCCGAATGAAGTCAATATAGGAATAAAAGCAAATCATTCCTGCTGTAAGGGGGAAAAATAACCGTTTTACCTAAAGGGAATTTCGTTTGTTTCCCTATTTTGCAAGGGCAAGTTACCGACACACTTTTGTTAAGGGCCTGTCACATTATATGCGATCCCATAGGAGATCTTACGGCGACCAAAAATATTTAATAAATTTAACAATCGCAGAGAGGACGCAAGAAAATGACAATTTTCTGTCTCAAGGGCGCGCCACACATTGTAGTGGTCACCGCAACTGACAAAGCATCAACACAGATGCATCACTATTGAGCAAAAAACAACGCAAAGAAGCTGACCGAAACAATAATGTTTTGAACGGCAAAAAATACAATCCGACTGAAAGTCAATGTTCATTTTAAAACAACACACTCCTTGTTTTGGCAATAACTAAAAAAATAACAGATTTATTGAATTTAAATTT
>JASAOE010000606.1:0-25000 GCA_029964075.1 Patiria pectinifera
AAAGTGCAACTTTTTTCGGTACGATTTTTGTCATAAATTGCATAATTTATAATAAAAACTGAGATTATTCATTTTTCTAGTCGCCATAGATCTTGTAATCCTATCGCATGTATCAAATTAGATGATACTTTAATATGTCCAGTTTCTAGTGCTCGCAAACTTGGAGTTGTATTTGATGCTCATCTTTCTATGAATAATCATATCAGTAATGTGTGTCGTGCTGCTTCATTTGCCCTTCATAAGATTGGTGCCATTAGACAATATTTGGATAAAAAATCTACCGAAAAATTGATTCATTCTTTGGTTATGTGTCGCATAGATACATGTAACAGCTTACTGTATGGACTGCCGGATACTCAAATTAGTAAATTGCAACGTATACGCAACCCTGCACATAGACTTGTCACCAGGACTCGCACACGTGAATCCATCACACCTATTCTCCATGATTTGCACTGGTTGCCGATACGGGCAAGAATAGATGTTAGTTTTGGTTCTCACATATCAATGTATCCATGGTATAGCCCCTGTTTTCTTCAAAGTTTAGTTCAGGAGTACAAACCAGCTAGAAATCTGCGTTCATCCCATAAATATCTGTTGTCACCCCCAGTCATTAAAACTAAGTCATATGGTTCCCGCTCCTTCCAATCAGCTGCAGTTCAGCTATGGAACAACTTACCAGATATTGTCCAACAGGCCGTAACATCGGAACAATTCAAAACCCGGGTGAAAACATATTCGGTCAATTTGTATAATTGTTGATTTCATTAGAGCGCACAGGGACTTCACAGTGATATGCGCTATATAAGAATGGTTTTTAGTATTATTATAATTGTGTACACCTTATTACTGTTTTCGGCCAAATAAAGTGTATGGCAGGGTTGCTAAGGAATTTCTGTACTGATCAGTAGTAATTTGAGCATGATTTGCCCAGGTTTTTGAGTTAGACAAAAAGTATAAAGGGGGACTTTCTTTTTGGTTGAGTGTAGTTTGAAGTCAATTTCAATGATATTTTCATGTCAAATTACACACAGGTTGGGTGTAACAGGGACGTCAAAATGTCACACTTTTGGAATCCAAATTTATAGAATGACCCATATGGACACCAGATTGTATTCTATCGATATTTTAGTGTTTAGGCTTGTAACCGATGCCTGTTTTCAAAACAAATTACATATTTTTGGTCCTTACCACAAAAATACATGGACAGTGAAAGAGAGTATTTGATCGCAATAGACAGGGGTAGGAGCGAAATAATAGCTGTAGTTTAGGATATTAAAGACTTCAAAAATGGAATGAGGTGTCAGTTCATTTACCACCGATAACCATCATACCATGAATCAATGTATCGTTCTAATTTGTTATAGGGACACAACAAATTTGGGATTGTTGTATCAACTTCAGTACTTAGTTGGGAACGTGTGTCTCCCCTTTTTGCTTTTGCAAATTTTTTCAAGGAAACAAAATAGCACTGATCACATAAGGTAGATTTGCTTTATATGTGAACTTGCTCTACTGACATCAAAGCAAAACCTAAAATTCGACTTACCGCTACAGATTCGATAAATACACTGATTATTCCATGCAATCAAGTCCGTTCGGTTGATATCTGCTTCGTCCAGTTTGTTGTGCCCCAACTGCCAATGTCAACGGCACGAGCTCCTATTATTTATACCATGTACACAGTCTCGTAACCAATCAAGCTTTTCATCAATGAAAGTGCTGACTTTCCATATCAACGCGCGCAGGTGTGTAGGCATGCGCGTTAGCATCTGCTGACAGTTCGCTATCTCCGTGGTGTTCTTTTATGCGTGTTCAACGGGATTCCTCAAATAGCTTCCTTTGTGTTAAAAGTGGAGTATATCAGGCTTAGAATGCCCAATTTTTGCAGAGTGCCACATTGACACAGTGAGGAGTGTGGTAGTCTGCATGAAGCTACAGCGAAGCCGATGCTGCATGGGTGGAAGGCCAAGTTCTTCCTGACAAAAAGCTTTTTCTTCTTCTTCTTCTTTTTCCTTCTAAGTGCTGCCTTCATACGGTTTAAGATAAACGCACTGCGTTGGGCGCATGCATTGTCAAAAGACAACAGGAATTTGTACTCGGGTACAGTGCTGTTTATACAAGTGCAAGTAAAAATCTGGTGGTGCGGTTAATCCGAGCGGATGTCCCTCAGCGCAGATTTGAAGGCGTTGAGGGACGGGTATGCAGCAGGATCAACTGGGAGGTTTTTCCAGTCCCGGATGGTACGTGGGAAGTATGAGCTAGCATACACTGAAGATCTGGTGTGTGGTGTTAGGTTACTGGTTTAAGGTTGATAAGAATTGACAAGATTGCGGAGACTCACCATTTGGGGTTCACCATGCGGGCCGCCATGTTTGCACATGTTTTATTCATGAGTGCGTGTACTTACAGAACGTACAGTTCATGTCATGGAACGAACAGTCCGAAGGCCTGTTATAACATCTCCCCTTTTTCTAAAAGAAACAAACTGGTTAATAAACAACAATGTGAATATAAATTCCAAGAACTGGAATCAATTGAAAAGTTCAAATCCTTGAGTTGAGAGATTTGAGAGTCTCTGTGACTAAAATAAAGTTGCTAGTGTTCAGCTTAATGTTCAGATGAGATGAGGTTTCTTGCAGATCTAACATGTTACAGTTCTATGTCCAATAAAAGTTGATTACTGTAATTTCGCGTCTCAGTGTTGATTCTGATTCATTTGGTGCTTATCTAAATGCTAGTTTGTTCTCGTTTGATTAAGTGTGTGACTGGTCTAGTTTTGAGACACAATGTAGTCCTTGTGCCAAACTGGTGGACGGGTAACTCGAGTGGGTCGAGATTCAGCTGGTTGAGGATCCTTGGTCTCCTTGCATGATGTTTGGATGTCAAGAACTGGATCCAGGGATGGTTTGGGAAGAAGAAAGATATGACGTCTGTTTCGACGGTACTCAGTGCCGTTGATGTTGATGATGTAGGACCGTGGAGTCCCAGCCTGACGTACAACTTCACCTTCTGGGCTCAGCTGTCCTTTGGTTCGGATCTTAACCTTGTCTCCAGGCATCAAATCATCCAGCTGTCTTGCACTGTGTCGCTTGTTGAAGGTTTGTCCGCTTTTTTGTTTGTTCATGTTGTCTGTAGCCTTCAGCTTGTTGTGATCTACCTTCTTAGGCTGCAGACTACGAGGCAGGATTGGAAGTGTGGTGCGAATCTCCCTTCCCATTAGGAGACTGGCTGGACTCTGGCCAAGGCTAGGCAGAGGAGTGGACCGGTACAGCATCAAGGCGCGGACTGGATCGTCTTGGCTTAACAGTCTCTTGGCAATGTGTACAGCTTTCTCTGCTTGTCCGTTGGCCTGTGGGTAATAGGGACTGGAGGTGATGTGTTGGAAGTTGTACTCACGAGCGAATTGGTCAAATTCACCCAAAAACTGTGGACCATTGTCAGTCACCACCACTTCGGGAATACCATATCTAGCAAATGTTGCCTTGATGAAGTTTATCACAGATTTGGCTGTTGTCGAGTGGAGGTGATGTAGCTCTATCCATCGGGAATAGTAGTCTACCAGCACAAGGTACATCTTCCCCTTCACCTCGGCTAGGTCGCAGGCAATTTGCTGCCATGGTCTCTGTGGGAGTGGTGTGGACATGAGTGGTTCGGCGCGTTGCGATGGTTGCATATCCTGGCAATGCGGGCAAGACTGGACATACTGGGCTATGTCAGTGCTCATACCAGGCCACCACAAGGCTTGATTGGCTCGAAGTCGGCTTTTTGAGACGCCTTGATGACCCTCATGGATTCTCTGCAACATTTGTTGTCTCAGGCTCTGTGGAATCACAATGCGGTCACCATATGTGAGGATACCACCGACTAGGCTGATCTTGTCTTGGTCATCCCAGAACCGTTTCAACTCTGGGTCGACATCCTTCTGGTACTTAGGCTATCCATCTTTGACGTGAGTGATGACTGCACTCAGGGTACGGTCGTGGAGCTTCAGGGTGTGGTAAACATGAAGTGGCAGTATGTTTACCTCGGACCCAGTGTCAAGCAAGAAGTTGATGGGCTTTTTCTCAACAAAGATGGTCTGGCGCCAAGAAGTGTGTGATGGGGCACTTTTACTGGATACGGAGCCTACAAAGAACTCAGTCTCATCGTCAGATGAAGTCGGTGCCATCACAGCTCGCGTGTGTTTAGGTTTGGATCGGCAAACCCGGCTAAAATGTCCAGTTTTGTGACAGGACTTGCACTTCTGGCCTCTAGCAGGGCATGTAGCATGACTTGGGTCGTATCCGCAATTGGGACACCTGGCCTGGTGGGTGTTGGGTTTGGTCGATCGATTGTAGGGCATCTTCTGTCGGGGTTTGGGGTGCATCGCGTGAACAGCAGCCGTATTGTGTGCTCCTTTAATTTCACGGAGATCTTTGGTGGCTGTCTCTAGAGTTTTTGCAACATCCAGGGCTTTCTGGAAAGTGAGGCTATCCTTAGTCAGAAGATGTTTCTGAACATACTCACTTCGGAGGCCACAGATCAGGCGATCACGCAAGGCGTCATCGAGAAATGTCCCAAACTGGCAGGGGCTGGCAAGATCGCGAAGTGCAACAGCATACTGAGCGATGGACTCATCCATGTGTTGTTCGCGTTTGTAAAATCGGAAACGCTCTGCTACAACTAGACGCTTTGGGCCGTAGTGTGTTACAAGCATATCACAGAGTTCCTTGAAGCTCTTTGCAGACACTGGAGTTGGTTCAGCTAAGCTTTTTACAGTCTTGTAGACAGTAGCACCAAATGCACTCAACAGAACTGCCGATTGTTTCGCCGCAGGGATGTCATTTGCAACAAAATAGAGGTTAAGACGCTCGATGTAGTTGCGGATGTCTTCAACTTGGTCGTACTGGTCGAGACGGCCAATTAACGGAGCGCTGGATACCGCCCCCAACGATGTAGACTGCGTCATTGCGATGTCTACGTGTTCCCGTGCGTGCGTGAAACTCACAACAATTCGTTCGAAAGTTGTAGCGTAAATGTCACTTTTTCATGCGAAAAGTGGAATGCAAAATGACGGTTATTTTATACTGTATCAACCACTGCTGCCACCATGTTAGGTTACTGGTTTAGGGTTGATAAGAATTGACAAGATTGCGGAGACTCACCATGTGGGGTTCACCATGCGGGCCGCCATGTTTGCACATGTTTTATTCATGAGTGCGTGTACTTACAGAACGTACAGTTCATGTCATGGAACGAACAGTCCGAAGGCCTGTTATAACATGTGGGATAGTGAATCTGGACCTGTGTCCTCTGGTAGGGGTAGACTAAGGTAGCTGCTCCAAGGGATGTCGACCAAGTTGTATCTTATCTTGTACATCATCTGCAGGCGATTTTGGTGATGACGTTCCTGTAGTGCAGGCCAGTCGAGATGTTCTAACATGGATGTAACACTGATAGTTCTTCAATAATCGCCCATGACGAAACGAGCCGAGCTTCGTTGGACTTGCTCAAGCTTCTTGGTATTCCGTTGGGTATGTGCATCCTATGAAGCTGCTGCAAATTCGACGGATAGACGAATGAAGGTGGTGTAGACAGCTTCTTTGACTTTCTGGCTGCTGTGGCTCAGATTACGGGAGAAGAAGGCCTTGGTGTTGGTCGCTTTCCTGGTGGTGGTGTCGATATGAGTGTTGAAGCTGAGCCTAGAAACTATGTGGACTCCCATGCATGTATCTGGCAGAGGTGGAGACCCCCAAGACATGACCATGGGTGGTGGATGAGGCAGGGAAGGGCTTCCGCTTGTAGGTGACTTGGACAACCTGGCACTGTGTGGCATTAAAGTGCATCTCACCCATTTAGCTAGACAAGCTACTTAAATCATCAAAAGTCCACCACCACACCCACTAGCTCGTACCCTGTCAATAATTCTCTTCCGTGCAGTTTGTCAAATCAGCAAATAATCAAGTTTGTCTGGAACCAACCAGTCCAATTGAATCTGTCTACATGTAGCTCCCTGGTGTTCTTCTATTCCGGCACTCTCAAGCCTTCTGTAAGTTTCAATAATATTAGCTTACTTGAGTTTGCATCATCAAATCATTCTTTATTACTTGAGTTGGAGCATCAGTTTGTTAAATTCCGTGGATCCTGTTGCTTTTATATTTATATCACTCGGGATTTCAGGCTTGGGCCCAGCTCACATTCGAAGAAATATTCAAATCCATCTATCTTATCATTCGTTATTTTTTGTATAAATTAATTTGTTGTGTTTTTGCTTTAAATGCTTAACTTGCTTTTATTTGGCAGTTTTCCAAAGCCCATTCATTTCATGTTAAAGTTCACCTCTCACAAATTACTCGAAGGCTAATTTATTTTGTTTGGGCTTATTTCTTTTCAGTTGAACTTAAAAAAAAGTACAAGTTGTTTTGTTTTTGTTATGTAAAAAGTTAGTCCTGTCTGAATTGTGCAAATCTGTTTCCTACCACTGTCATTTGAATTTCACGTTTGAGAGCTGGAACTCAATTTACGCCATGAGGGCGCTATATAGCCGGGAAATACGCATAAACACTGCCCACGTTCAGGCCCGATATCGACCTCAGATATTTTTTTCTTTCAAATTTGTTGTTGAAATATTGAAATCCTCTTTGCTGTAAAAGTGATTTGGGGGAAACTTTGAGGTATATTATGGGGAGGGGTCGTTGTCTGCTCTATCCGGGGGTGTCTACTTGTGGTTCAGACTTTCTAATTGCTATAGTGTTAAGTTATCCATTTTTGAGTTTTAAATAATCACATTTTCAAATTTAATTTATATTCCTTTTATTTATATAAATAGTTTGATTGTAAAGCTCCAGGGAGCATTTTTGTAAATGAATTGGCGCTATAGAAATTGTCATTATTATTATTATTATTAAAGGGTACATCCCGGTAAATGAACCAAAAATCCGGGTCAAATGGGTCAAGAATCAAGGTTATACACTCATATTATTCTATGTTAGGGAGTTCTGAGCAGTGGCGTATCCAGCGGGGGGGGGGGGGGTCAGGGGCCACTTGAATCGTTTTAGGGGTAGTCTTCTTTGTCTGAGAATTTCTCGAAAAGTCAATGGTAAACCTACCAAAAATTGAAATGAAAAAGAAAAATGGCATGTTGATTGCCATTTTGTTTCGTGCAGCTTTTACACTTGCGAGAGTTTTGAGTATTTGTAAAAGAATGTTCAAGTATGGGAATGTATCATTTTATATATTTTATTCAACGCTTGCTTGGAGATAGTGATGGCATGCTGCGACCAGACCAAATCGCAACACTTGCCCAAGATTGCAGTAAATGGAAGAAGCTTGTAGTCGACTGCTCCGCAGCCGAAGGATGATGATGAATGTATCATTGGCGTCTGTGGGAATTTTTAATCTAGGATGCACCCATATGCTGAGCATCGATAGATTGACCTGAGCCCCCTCCCCACCGGCCCACCCATCCTCCTACAAGTTACAACGTACCCACCTGCAAAGTCAACAATGTAGCTGTCTATAGCGGGCCTATACCGCTTAAGAATATCAAGCAAATAAACGCACATGTCTTTAATGGTGACTTTAATTTCTTATCTATAGAGTTGTCGGGAATTTGCGAAAATTATCGAGGCGCTCCATACTAGTTTTATTATTATATGCGCTCCATACTTCTTCAGCCTTACGAAATGTACACATTTGCCACAAAATGTATACATTTCGGACGCGCACGCAAAACAGCTACGACGTTTAGTCGGTTCGACTAACAACTGCAGACCGTATTGTATATGCCTTTCTCATTGTGGGGCTACATGTACGTTTTCCTTTGATGGGCCTATATCACTGGTTTTGAACTGAGCTGTGAACAAATCAAGAAATATCTTCTTTTGTACCTGATACTAGGGTATGTATATGTGATGCATTATTTTGTCATCTAATTCTTAAAACGGAAACTTTAGTAATAGAAAAATTGTGTAATATTAATGCTTTAGCTCATTAAGTTGTTTAATAATTGTCATTTCAGGGTTCTTAAAAAAAAAACATTTTTCTGCATCATCACTGAGCCTTAAACACCTATTGTGAGGGCCCTGCACAATATAGAAAGAAGAAATTTTGGAGAAATTGTGGAGATTGTCATCCGTGTTTTAATTATTTTGCGAGGCCTGCCGACGAGGCGACTCTATGATGTGTGGCTTCACTGCTACAGAGGCATGTGAACTTTTTTAAAAATTACAAATTATACGTTTTCGGGTTTTTTTCTCCCTTAAATTACTATCCAAAATGGGTATGTGATATTTATTTTACAATAGACTATTTAAGGTTGATAATATGAACCCAACAAAAATTCAAAAAATGGGGTTTTTTTTTTCAAGAGCTCATGTGAGAGATTAACGCGAAAAGAATTAACGGAAGCCAAGAAGTTATTGCCATCATGCTGTTCGCCATATTTATTTCAACCACCAGAAAGATACAAACAATGTCGATTAAACAAAGCAACATGTTGACGTGATTCATTTTCCCCTGCGATTGCTCTTTGTTATTGTCAGGTGATGGTCAAATAAATGAATTTCACCGTTTGTTTAACATTAATACACGAGATGGCGGTCCTTTGAGAAAACACAAATTCCATTTGGACTTGTTTAAAAAAACTGTAAAACAAACTTAACAGCGACAAGAGTAACTTAACGTTTTAACTCTTCAATAGACAATTGCTCAATGCAATATTTTTTTTTTAGATTCCAATATGTTGACATTGGTCAATTGTTTCCTTAGATTGGTGCCTCGCTGGTAATTAAGTTATTATTTATCTAATTGTGGATCCATAAAAAAATCCAGACGGATCTTAGATAGAACTGCTAATATACATGCACTCATACTTGTATGTCAGTAAAACAATGATCAAACTATGTTTTTTGGACATTCAAAACTTTGATATAAATTGAAGTTACAGTGTCTTATTTAACTCTGTAATAGGAAATTACTTAATGCAATATTTTTTTTTAAATCCAATACATTAATATTGGTCAGTTTGTTTCCTATAAGCTAGTACCTCGGTGTTAATCAAGTTATTATTCTGTAGTTGTGGATTCCATAAAAAAAAATAAAAAAATCCTAGATTGATTTTAGGAAGTAAAGACTGCTATTATACACGCACTTATCCTTGTATTTGGGTAAAACGATTATAAAACTATGATACGTTGAGATACATTGAAATTACTGCGTCTTTTTACTAACATAATTAAATATCACACTGCAGTTGCTAAATGAAAAGTTACCAAATAAAAGCATGCAAAATGTTTCGGCAATGTAATATTTGGGCAATTCAAGCGTAATGTCCGTAACCGATCCTTGAAGAGCTCAGTGAATAAACCTCAAAATGTATTTTCAATGTAACTTCTTCATCCATTATCTATTACTGACCAAGGAGATTACAGTTTTGGATCATTTCGCTAAATCATTAATACTATTTCATGGTTAATTGGCTCTCATGGTTGCGGACTTACACTTCCTTTCATAACGTTGAAATTGCCCATTCATACTGTGAAGAAATTAGATTATCTTGTCTTGTTTCAGTGTGAGGGGCTGGTTCTGCACACTTTCCTCTGAAGCCCACACCTCGAGTTAGCATAAGTATATAATTATATTGAGAAAATCTTTATGTAACGTGTTAAAAACTCGTTCATGTTCGCTTCTGACCAAATCACGCTATCACACAAAGTTAGATACTGATAGCATTCGGAATTTCTCGCGGATTAAGATATGGGTATCGAATTCTCCGCTTGGCATCACGTGACTGTATGGTTTTCTCAATGGAACGCAAGTCATTTTGAAATCTGCAAAAAAAAAAAAAGAACAATTAGGAAATACCCATCAATTTAGTATAGAACGAACTGATCATAAGCCAAGCAAGTCTATTATTTATTGGATGGCCGCGACTTTAAGAACTTAAACAAAAAAGATCAAGACTACCACATTACCATCGCTAATGAATACAAAACAGGTTCAGAGTAAATTGGAGCCAGGTTTAGGGACTATTCGATCCAGGACTGGATCTCGATTTGTTTTCGCAGATATACCCCGTCTCATCCCAAATGTTGTAGTACTCGTTTACTCGTACTCGAGTATTACTCGAGTACTTTTTATTGTATTACTCGTACTCGTACTGGAATGTCAAAGTAGACGTACTCGAAATGACGGTACTTGTACTCGGGTTGCAAAGTACTGGTACTCGACATGACGAAATTGTACTCGATCATCAAAGTACTCGTACTCGAATAGCAGTTCTCGAAAAGAAAATGGTATACCTTGACTTAATTACCACTGCCTTATTTCATTGATACTTTCAATTTGAAATGGCTCGGGGAGAAATCGAAGTTTCCTGATTTTTCTTTGTGTGTGTCTGTATAATGGTCTGACTGGGCCTGGGCCAATTACGCACAATGAACCATTTGCCGTATTGCCATATTCGGAAACTGAGGTACTCGTACTCGTACTCGGAATACAAGAACTCGTACTCGTAACCGGAAGTACAAACACTCGTACTCGGACACCCGTCCCTGTACTCGGAAGTACCCGTACTCGTGCTCTACCCTAAGTACTCGGTACTCGGAAAAAAGTACTCGACCACAACTCTGCTCATCCCTGGCTGGCGTGTTAAGGCCTCCACGGCGGCAGAGGGTGAAATCAACCAGATAAATCGATGAGTCTGGAAACTTAAATTTGGCACCAGGACTTAAATATATACCTGTCTACAGCCTCCTTGCCCACTGGGTCTGACTGGTAGGTTTTCTCGAAGTTACCGAGTCGCAGTGTCGCTCTCTCGCTGAGGATTTTTGTGAACGTCATGATACTTAAAGTGCGCTCCTTGTGTGGCAGATTATCTAGGACATCCTGCTCGGTGAGTGGAGTCTGTAAGGCATAAAAGCAAAATGTATACTTTTACAATAAAAGTAAGACAATTAATGGAAGAATGGACTAGGTTATCGCCGCTGCTGGGTTTTACGCACTTTTCGCTACTAAATAAAAAAATGTCTTTCCGAGATGTCTGCAATACGTAAGATATACGAAGTCAATTCTACATAGAACTATTCCGTTTGGGGCATAAGGTATGAATACGTTGCCCTTAGGTGCTACAAATGCACAATTGAAGCCCGAGGCATTCGTCCACACAAGAGTCATCATTCAAATTTAAAGAATGCTTCAATCTTAACTTATAGGGAATGTACAACATTTAACTTTGCTGCAATTTTCAGGAAAAAAATGGATTTGGAGGACTAGAATGTTATAGCAAATATTGTTAAACTGCTTTGTTTCACGTTTTGGGCTTGATGCTGGAAAAACCAAGAAAACCAACCGTGTTCTGGTAGTCTGGTTCCCTGACCCCACTTAAGATGCAACGGAGCAATTTGTTGACTTTGGGGAATTGTAATTGATTCACAGGTGTGTAATCAATTGCAAAGAAAATGAAAACTAAGGAACTGTTTTTGAAAATAAGCCAGTCGCTGGTCGGCCGACCAGCGTTGAAAAAAATACAATTTTTCTTGTAAATGTCAGCACACCAGGTGCCAAGATTTTTTTTAGGATTTAGACTATCATTCCCTCACAATCCAGTTAGGTACTTCCTGATAATTTGATCATTTCGTTTTTTTATGTATTCAAATGTTGTATCTTCTCTTTAAAAAAAGTAACACAATTTTAGTTGATTTGCGGACCGCCTTTTAGATTTTCTGGGGGTGGGGAAATGACATCTTCTTGCTAATCATGTCAGCTAATTCCCAAAATGTTCTCAAAAAAGGTCAATGTTAAACTGGTTCCAATTGTTTGAATTGCAAAGAAGAGAACGTATGGGTCAGCAAAAAAATTCAACAGCCAAAATACGATGTGGTGCATTGCGCATGCAAATGGATCTGAGACGATGTTTTCATTGAATATCAATTTGCTTAAATAGCAATATATGCTTCGTACTTAACAGGTTGCAGAATTTGGCCCTGACTTCACACCTTAACTCAATGACAATGAGGCCAACCTTATCTTTAGGTGGTTTTCCGTTCATCCACAGAGGCGAATTGGGTGGGAAAGCATACTCGTCATATTGGTTGAAATTGACAGCGGCGTGCTGAACGCTACCGATGAAGATGATCGAAGTCGCGACGTCTATCAGCTGGTCATTGGTGCTAAACTTGCCGTTTCCTGCGACTCCCTTCAAACAATATAATACATGTACAAATTTATATATATTTCTGATTGTAAAAAGGCAGGTTTCTTGTGTCCGTCCAAAGTTTGATTTCTCATACGTGCATGTTCCTCTCTTACACTCTTTAATCAGTCTTTTTCAAGAAGAAATACTGCTGTCCGCAATGCTGGTTAAGTTGCCATTGTCTACGTTATTTTCTGTATTTCTCGTTTTTTGATTAGTTTTCGATATATATTTGTTTTGTATTTACACTGCTGAAGTCGTATAAATAATATAATAATAATCAAAAATCTTTCAAAAGATTAAGAAGATTCAGAAGAGCATCAAACATAACGAAGTTACGCGTTGCTTAGAAGTATGCTTTCTCAGGGGTATTGGATAGGAGGGAGCCACCAGGGGTATTGGATAGGAGAGAGCCACCATGCTTCCAAAAGAAAGAACACGTTTAAATAGACACTTCAAAATAACTTAACACAGCGGAACACAACACAACACAACATTACTCAACAGAACAGAATACAATGCAATCTTTTACATGTACAGTGAAATACAATACAGGTACATGTGTACATACACAGCAGTATACAACACAGCACAGCACTTCAGAAAATAAAACAAGGGAAAGAACACAACACAAACGCAACGCAATACAATGCAACGCAGCTCAAGACAATAACACAACACAACGTTAGACATCACAGCCGAACACAACACAACAACGCAAAATACAATATAACACACAACACAGCAAACACAACAAAAGAGAATAAAACACATTAGGACGCAGCACAAGAACATTGGAGAGCCCAACAGAAAATAACAGAACACAATTAACACACAAGCCAAAAGAACACAACAGTACACAACCGGAAACAACAGATCACAACACAACGAAACACCAAAAGAACAGAGCAGGGTACAACACCACACAACAGATGACAAAACAACATAATATAAAAGAACAGAACAGAATACAACGCAAGACAACACAAAAATACACTACACAGCACAACACTACACAGCACAACAATACACAAAACTACATCGGTTTTCATGGGATAAGTGCAGCATCTACATAAAATTCATCTCCTATGGAAAATGCTGTTAAAATGTTCTAATTAGAGTATACTTGCAGGGCTGATCAGTTATATTGACAAGCAGTGAAGTGATTATCTGTTGACATAGATCGTTGAAGTATACCTTTATTCCGCAACCTCCGTCTTCGATGGGTTGAACGAGGGTTTGGGCGAACTCTTGTATTTCATTGTCTCCACTAAGAAGCTTGGGCGTGTCTACATAACAAGATAAATTAGTATCAAAAGTGTTATGCTTTATTTAATAAAAAGATAATATTCAAATAAGTAAAGAAATGTGTGCGTTTTTAGCTGCGGATATCAGCTCTACAAGTACTCATGTCTCTCCGTTAGTTCGTAGTTAGTTAGCTAGTCAGTTAGTAACATACGTTGACATTGTCTATTGCTCCTACATATTTTGACCGATTTCAACCAACATTTGTCAAAAGTATCAGTAGCCAGCCCCAACATATCACATGATTTAACTGAGTTCAAAGTTCATCATGGGTTAAGGTCAAAATAATGTCAAATAAGCTCAAATAAGCTCAAATGACAAAAGTAGCGCTGTCAACATGTTGGCCTATGTCAAACATTAAAAAATGTCCGTGGTGACTTTTTCGTCTCACCTACAGTTCTGGGGTCAAAGGCCAAAACAGGTCAAATTATTTTTTTAAAAGGTCAAATGACAAAAGTAGCGCTGTCAACATGTTGGCCTTTGTCAAACATTAAAAAATGTCCATGGTGACTTCTTTATCTGATCTACAGCTATGGGGTCAAAGGTCAAAATATGGTGAACACGCATTCGCTGGCCGTCAGCTTCCGAAATCTGATTGAGCTTGTTTTTAATAACGCAAGTTGTGCAGGATATGTATCAGTAATTTTGTTGGAAAATGTTTATGCTTGTGCAGAAACTGATGAGTGGTTCTAATGTTTGTCCATTTTGACAATTGTAAACTATTATGGTTGTTGTTCTTAGATTTTCCTGTAGGGTTAATTATTTCCAACTGACACGATGGTATTATGTGGGAAGATCCATAATAATAATAGACTTACCGTATCGTTTGTTGACCACAAACTCCACGTACCGCTTGATGGCGCCGTACAGCAGCATGGCGTCATCCCTGTAGTGGTAACCAGGCAACACATCCGGATCCTCCACCCCGCGGTTGCGCAGATCTTCGAGAAGACTGCCCTCAGTGTCAAGGCGCCACTCGGGAAAAACTCTTTGGATGAGTTCGACGAATCCTTGACTGCCAGCGTTGATATTCTGGTCTACAAGACCGCCAGGGTCGATCAGTGTCACTAAGGCAAAACTGTTTAATTAATTTAAAAAATAAAAGTACTTTTAGGAAATCTTTAAGATATTCTAATTCATCACACATTACTTTGGTACGTGGTGTTCACTTCAGTTCATCTTAATTGTTTTTGTCGCAGTAGGTCTAATATAAGTCACAGTTTCAAATCAGAATCTTGCACTATACAAGTTGTCATACTAAGAGGATTTAAAGGGCTAAATAAAATGACAGGTTTTAATGACATTAATCAGTCTCAAACCAATCTTGCCACAATCATTTTTTTTACGTCATGTTTGAAAGTCTAAAAACAAATGTTGCCAGTATAAGGTTTTCAACTCTTCAGTTTTGACAATTTTTTGATAAAGACTAAGCGTCTTTTATCCTTCAGTAATCACTAAGGGAAGACTAATTTCAGTTGTCATCTCCTGTTCTTTTGCACAGTGATGTTCTTTTGCACGTTGATTTGTTTATAAGAGATGTTTCGTTGTCAACTTATTTGTGATTTACAATCTGTGATATCTCTGCTGTGTCTTGCTTATAGAATAATCGCAAACCTGTTGATAGCCATGACATAGAGGAAGTGAGGCGCCAGAAGCTTGAAGATAGGATGAGACGGGGAGAGGCAGCGATTGGCAGCAACAGCCATTGTCTCACAGATCAGATGAGTGAAGCCAAGATGAGCTACTGACTCATGCACTGCGCCATCAGCGTTGTTGAACCACATCTTGGCTAACATCCACGTGTACTCCGGGTCAGTTGGCAGAAATACCTGACAAATGGAGAGAAACAGGAGGGGCGGCTTGGCTTAGAGTTAACCTCTTCGCCTTCACCTTCTAAGGCGCAGGTTACAATGTGGTTTAGATCTTTATTGCCTGCCTAATTGTTTCAACTTTCCTAACATCCATCATCTTTGGCAATGCTTTAACTTTGCTCTCTCGTCCTTTTTTTAAGTTTTACCCCGAAAAATAGAGTTTGTTGCAAATAAATGTGTGGGGGTTTTTTCTAGCCATACAATTGTTATTCTCTGGTGATTGAGACATCGCCAAAAAAAAATTAACCGACGTTTACTTACACAATTTTTATTCTACAAGTTTCGAATTATCTGCGGCCCGACAGTTGTGTACGCGTATCTTTTGTGCGTTAGCGCAGAAACAACCCAAATTAAACATTCTCTGTGAGTTGAAAATGTCCAAAATAGAAACAAAAGTTTGTTTCAATAAAAAAACACTAAGTGAGATTTCGTTAAGAAAAAAAATCTAATATGCTGATGAGCAAAGGTAGAAGGGCAAATTCAAAGACCATAAGAACAGCTATGAAAATGCTAAACCATAATATGAAGGATTTGTAAAGCTTATAACATTGTTCCTCTTCTCCTTAAAAATTAAATCTAACCGTGACACATAACGTCACAAGTGCAGGCCATGATGGGTTTGAGTCTGAACTGATATATTGTTTCATTATGAAACTTACAGGGTTGTTAGTTGAAGGTTCTTGGTAGAGTTGGATGGCAACAGGCATCAGCGTTTTGGCTTTGTTGACGAAAAAGAGTGCAATTGGTGCACACACCTGATGGTAACAATAATCGGTTTACAAAAAAATAATAAAAACTCAATAAAAGTCAAACAAACTGACAGAGTTCTCTTCATACTTTCTTTCATTGTCCGAATAATTAAATAATAAGTCTCCTTAGTTAAATGCATTGTTCGAAGACATCAAATCTCACAATTCTGTTGTCGGTGGTTTTGATGTCTCTCAAGACGCTGTAGTCCACGATGAATAGTCTCTTGCTTCGGATCACTTCCTGGATGCTCAGACCTTCAATGTGTGGCTGTAGCATCTCATTCGTTACTGCCAAGCTACAAAACGGGAATGGTGTAGAACAAAATGGAATGACTTAAAACATGCTACCTATAGATTCTAGTTGTTAATTAAAGTGTTGCTGACATCACGATGCCACATTTTCATTGATTCACCTAACTGCCACCCTCAGTGAGTTGTTTGATGTCTAAAACAATGGAAGAATACAGTTGCCTAACTTTCTTGTCAATAAATCTCACTATGTTTATACATCTCATTTGAGTCTCGATGTTTCATTTACCTGCCATAACTGCGTAATTGTTGCCTTATGTGCAAAAAATGTACTCTTTATCTCGTACACAATTATGTTATTATTTGCCGCATCGTATAGGTGCGCTGTTACACTCTGCGACACTTCAGCATCGTTAAATTGGGACTTCATGTATTGTATCTTTGGCTCGGAAGTATCTTTAAAAATCTGCCTACTTTGCTGGGATTTCCGTGCAGAGGCGAATTTGACAAGGGTTGCAACCGGTCAACCTTTGGCTGGCAAACGCTTCGTCACTCCGCCAGTTCTTAACGCCCTGGAAGCATCAAGTATTTTTGTTAAACAAGAAACCGGAAAGTGCTCATTCATAACAATAAGGTTCAATCGATAAAATTCAATCGCAAACGAGCTGACATTCCTTCAAACTTTGTAATACTGTATCTTGAAGTAGAATGGAATGATTATATAACCTAGTGAAGCTATTCAAGAGCGAAACTCCCATCTTAACACAATACTCGGAACAATCTCTAGTGTTACAATAACTTTCCAAAATTCCAGAAAAGAGAATGAAGAGACAGCTTTATTTTGTTCTATATTGCTTTCGTGACACGACTGTTTTAAATAAAATTTGTTTTCTCAAAAATACTGTTAATCTTACGTATGGTATGGGCAAGGTGTCGTTGTACACGTTAATTATGTCATCCAACGACTTCCATCTATTCGTTGTAAGGTGGGTTGCAATGTTGTCAATTTTGTAGATAACGGCTCGTTTAGCAAGAACATCAAACTGCGGTTAAGAGTTGGAATACATAAATAACCATGACATAAGTGCATAATGGTTTTCACTTCAAATTGTCTCACAGCGACGTCAATTTTCATGTATTTTACTCGCACGATTTATTTCTGATCAAATACAAAGCTAATCTGACTTACGAAATATTTGTTTGAAAACTCCTGTTCGTCCGGCAACTGTACAACCTGCGCATTGGTGAAGAAACAATCAACTTTAAGGTTAAAAATCCTCCAAGTTTGAGAAAGACACTTTCAAATGTTCATCTTTATTCGTTTATGTCAGCCTTCTGTTATAAAAAGGCTCTTAATACATGAACAATGTAACTTTCTAGGAATCAGCTGGTCATTGCAAGATTATTTCTCTTCTACGGTAGGCTCTCTGGTTTTCCAAGAAACTTTCATTTATTTCGAGTACTTTTGCTTCTTAAAATCTTGATAGAGAACCTAGCAGAGAAGCTACACCCATTGTGCTATTCCTTCATTTTTCAATATTTATTCTTCTTGTTGCCGTTTGAATCTTTCCATTATTCATAATGAGTTCCTCCAGATATTTCAAGACACGCTCTCATCTGACTTAAACTTTAACACGTTCAATAAGTTTGAGTACAACTAATGAAATTTGTCCAGTTGTCTTTACTTTTTAACCATTCCCTTTTCATCGGGGAATGTAGGCGGCCATCTTTTTGAACAATGCGTCCATGCCTCTAAAAACTCCTGAGTCGGATTGTCCCGATATCTGAAGCCAAATTTCTGAAGCTCAATCCTTTTCAGGGTAAAAACAAATGTCACTCTGGGTCATAACGACCAAAAAATGGCATTTTCGACCCGTAATAGTGTCATATTTGATCTGGAAATAGACTGACCAAACTTGGATTAAGATTTCGGGTCAATCTGACCCAGAGGTCTCAAGAGCGTGGGGCTCTAAAAAGACGCCATGCTGCGCGCCACAAACATACATAAGTCAATAGTTATTGATTTAAGTTTATATGTTGCTTTTATTCAAAATCACATTTTAATAAGGGAATAAAATAATGTGTGCTTGGGAGGTGTTAAACACTGTTTAACCCTAAAGGGGGCCGGGTTATTTTGACCATCTCTCAGCCGGGGGGGGGGGGCCCCGATCCCCCAGATCTCATCAGTGACGAAAAAAAAAAAATTTTGATACACAGCATATCTATACAGCGCTCTTCTATACACCTAGAAAACATTTGGTCAAAGGGTTTTGGTTTTATTATAATGGCTATTAATTATTCATATGTGCGAATGGCAATATTCTGTCTGACGTATATGCGAACATTCGGTTTAGGTTTCACGGCACGCCGCTACGCAAAATTTTACGGCGCTACGCGTGGTCCGGTTTTATTTTTATGTTTTGGATGCGCAAAGCTCGAGGCTAAGCTCGAAAAAGTCAAGTCAGCTCAGATAGGGTTAATACCGGTCGGAGTCTAGAAGCTGATAGGCCAACAAATCAGAACTGTTTCGGTCCAAAGGCCAAAACAAGTCAAAAATGTAAATGTCGAACGATTTTGTTAAACAATTTCGCTTCATGTTTTTCGAATCAGCCACCAGCTATAGAATGGAGTGTCCAGCTTGCGAGTAAGACATAAACAACTCCTTTTATGTAAATAGGCGCTCGCTGCGCGATGTCGCGCAGATGCAGCTGTGGCGAGTGCGTTGTGAATTTAGGACTATGAAATAATAATTCACGGGTAGTACATTGCGCATGCGCGCCTACGCGAGGGTCGTTAACGTTCAACCAATAAACCGGTAAAAGGCACTAGATTTCAGAGGAGTCCAAATTTCATGTTATGCTGGAAAAGTCTTTAAGACTGCCAGCCATGTCTTTATCATCCATTTAAGACCGGCCACGTGACGGGCTCTCGATCAATAGGAATGGGTAAACTGTCTTAGGTATTTATGAATCATCTTTAATTGTTAGATAGAAGTACAGTAACTACACTGATTCGATAAAAGTGATATGTGTATCCAGCAAATGGCGTTGTAAGCGCCCTCATTTGTTCAAGAAAGGCGAGTCGTTGTATACCTGTGCGATTGCCAAGTCACCGTTGAACTTCCTCTCCAGCTGATAAGTCTTCTTCTTCCGGGCCAGTTCATCGAGTCTCTGCTTCCGATTAGTCTCTTGTTGGGGTAAGGTGGAATCATTCCTGACGGCAGAGAAAGTCTCGCCTTCTTTGATCCATCGATGGAGGGGGAAGACACTACTCCTGTCAGCCGGTGAGTCTTGGAACTTGATGTCGATGGTTTCCACAAACCTGTTTGTTGTTTTAGATTGACGGAAATTGAAGATGCTTCAGTGTTACTTACAATTACAACTGCAGGAGCACATTAATTCCTACTCTCGCAACGGTCGTTTTCTTTTTAAAGAGGTTGTGGAATGCTCGAAGACATTTCCGTCATTTTTTGGGTATATGTAGCCTAAGTTGTGATGGAATAAAAACGACTATTGTTTCTGTCATGAAATGAAAACAAAAGGTACTTTTGGGAAGCTGTTTTTCAGGTCCTGTTTCGACCCGAACGTGCAATTTGTGTAAAAGCCGTCGTTGGGGGCAGCAAACAAAACATAGTAAATCGTGACGTAATAAACAGGACTCGTTTATGTAATATACTATGCTGATTATTGTGCATTCCACAACCTATTTAATTGATGCAGAGGTCACGCACAGTTATGAGTAAATGAGCAAACGTTGTGCACAAACTGTTGCGTTGCCGGATCTTCGCTTTGATTTGGAAATTGTTCCGAGAATCCATGTTTTGTAAGTTTTGTGCTAAGAATGACACCACAGCAACACAGTGTGTCTAAAAGGCATACAGTGAAAAAAAGTGCACTTTTTTTCAATTGGTCTTTTTTGGTGAAGCTTGGGGAAAAAAATGCCAAAATAAACCAATCATTTTTTCATTCCGATTCAGTCAGGAAAAGTTACATAACTATAAATGCTTCAGTGCATGTAAAAATAAATCGTGTCCCTTTTTATTTTTTTATTTGTTTGCTCGTAGAACTCACCAATTCTGACAAAAGATTCCTTCGGACAGCCTGATCTCGATGCCTTCCACCGCTTCACTGATGCCCGCGCTCTTCAGGTGAAATGTGTCTATACTTCCCTTCTCGAAGTCATCTTTCCAGTTACAGTTGATCTTGACTTCAGGTGATGACCCGGATGAGTTATACATGCTCATGTTGACCGAAGAATCCGTTCCTGAGCCCTGAAAGGGATGCAACGGCATGACATACAAAATGATATATATTCTTCTTATGTTTTATCTGGAAGAACTTCAAGCCTTCTCAATAATGTCTGCATTCCGATCATACAGCTATATTAAATTAATTATATATAAATATAATTAGGGGCCATTCAAAATGTTCAATGCGTTTAAATTTTGATATTTTTCCTAATTGTTTTGACCCACCCACCCACCCCTATTTTCGATTTACAAAAATTGATTTCTCATTTAAAGACCAAATGCATGTACATGTAGGCTTACATGCACTTGCATACAAATACACATGCACATTTACATGTGTGTCAATGCACAATGCATGTCCATGCACGGTGTTGTCCAGTCCAGTGACGGCTAGATGAAGCTGTATTATGTGGCCTGTCATATTCACCACAACATAAGCACAAACTCATAAATAGCCATTTTGCACTACCATGACGAAAAACTAACATTTAAAGGGGTGAACACTCCTTTTGTTTTTTTTAGGTGAACCTCAATCTATCTGTAAAGTCCTGCCCTCCTTTCCCCACTTTTTTTCTTTTTTTGATAAAACGTCTTAAAGACAGAATTTCACTGATCCAGTTTCATTATTTCATTGACTGCAATACAACAGCGGGAATTATAAATGCCATTTTCAAACTTTTGTTAAACAACTGAATCAATTTAGTTGGCGGACTTTAATTCTTTTACCAAACTCAGTATTTCAAATGTTATACTATTAAAACTTAACTCTTGTTCTGCAGTATCCAGAAATAAAAATATTTCATTTGTGCGAAGTTCAACTTTGTGTTCATTTGATGGTATGACGGGTCACATATAATCACGAGCTTCTCATTGTTTTTCAGGGCGAGTGTATTTATTACCTAAGATAACTTGTCTTACCAACTCTATAATAGATAAAGAATAGACGTATTTTTAATTGATTTTGCCAATCACATGCCTTAACGCTACTCGAAGATGTGGCTCATACCGTCACATCAGTAAAAGACAAAACATTTTTGTTTTAAAGTTCCGGCGAGTAACATATCTTTACCCCTAAACTCATATAGACGTTAATTTATGGCTTTTGAAGCATCCTCTGTTATTTATACAAGTGATGTTTGGTTACGGTTTACATTTTTTATTTAGTTCGTAACGCACCAAATAATTTCACGGGGCATAAAGTTCCTTGTTACCCCTACAGACGGTCGTTTGAGAAACGGGAAAGCAGACGCTGACGAATTGTAAAAGACATACCTTGTGGTCTCCCGTCTTGATGTGAATAGTATATCCATCGGGACTGACTCGAACGCAGCCATTACCCATGACTCTCTGCAGGCATCCACTCACACTGTAATAATAAGTGATAATGTATTGAGACTGAGAATGGACGGGGCTGTATAGATTCGTGCTAATTTGCCTCGTCCATTCTTAGCACGAATCTACAGTTCCGAGTCTACTCTCTGACTTAACCTATTTCTTAAAGCAACAATAGTATGTTAAAAAGATCCCTGGTTTACCACATTTGTGAATAGGTGTGGATTCATACACTTTAAACCATTGCTATGACGTCACACTATTGTTAAAAGTGTGGATTCGGAACTACGAATCTGTTACGCTGGTCACAAAGTGTGGATTCGGAACGAAGAATCTTTAGTAAAGTCGGACAATTGTTCTCCATAAAATGAGCATTAACAGGACCGAATGCGTGAAAACTTTCCTTCCGAATTACCAATGCATCTTCACTCTCAGATTTTCCACCGTCACTGCAAAACCTACTTCGAGTCAGAAAGAAATCATCGTCTGAACTATCCATATGTCGACGGAAGGAGCCAGGAAAAATGTTGCAACCTGAGGCCATTTTTGTCTTCATATAATCATCTCAATGAAGGTCATTCAGTCATTTATTGCTAAAATGACGATAAGACATGAATCTGGGACTAAGAAACATTTCCAATTTTGTTAGGGAATACTTAGAAATTGTCTTGACTCTCCATAGACTTTGTACACACTCACTGTTAGGCAAAAAAAAAAAAGTCGGTCTCTGGTCAGACCGAAGTTCCGGAATAAGCCAGTTGCGTGTTAAATTTGAATAAAATCTGGAACGCTGACTTAATACAATACTTTGCACGTTTTAACCTAGCTTTCTCCCGACCAAAGAGACTGTTACTATATCACGTGATTCGGGGCAAGCCTAATGCTAGCAACCCCCAGCTCCGGCATGGTCTGGTGTCTTTGTGCCATTCTCACCCATTGCGAACGATGTATTGGTGCTGAGCGTCTCTTACGTAACTATGCAAGAGCTTGCCCCGAATCATGTGATTAGCAACAGTGTCTTTGGTCTGGAGAATTCACAGTTAAAATGTGCCAAGTGATCTGAGCAAGTCATTGTACCAGACGTTTTTCAAATGTAAATCCCAAAGGGTATAGGTTACACGCAAATGGCTTATTGATGCGGCGAAACGGGTTGTTTTTTTTTTTTGTTTTTTTTTGGTGTGTTTTTTTTTTCAAGCTTGTATTGTACAGACAAGGTGGGTACTATTTTGCTTTTTTGTGTCCTCATTATACATTGGTGTCCACCATAATTTGCCTTGGTGCCCTTTCTCATTTGCCTTGGTGCAATTTCCCCATTCCTTGGTGCTCCTTGGTACAAAAATTTGAGGAGGCGCGGCAATAGAGGGCGCTGTTGTGGCTTCCGTGTTAACTTAAAGAAGAAAAAAAAGGTTGACGCGCATGATTAAAATCGTTGCGCGCGCTGACCAGAGACCGAGTATTTTATTTTTTTGCCTTAATGCCAAGACTTCTTTTGACGCAATGGTTTAAGTCGAAGAATACACTCCCAAGTGTTGATTCTTAATTTACGAATTCACTCGGCCCTGTGCTTGCATCCCAACAAGATGCTATTGTTAACACCTCGGACGGGTCAACATCTCTTGACTGTTCCTTTCATCACATGCACAGTACATTTTTCCTCAATCCTTTTTGCGGGATTGATCTGAAGAGTTTTAACAACCACAAGAAAAAGTTGGCAAGCACTTGTGCATAGAGCTCTTTGATTTGTGGAATCACATGTCATTGCCCATTCAATCGAGAACCACTTTGATTACCTTGATATTTATGGAGAAGGTTACACATCGGAATATGTCCGTCTCAATTACTACAGGAAAAATTGTACTTGGACATTACTTTGGAAAATATTCTCAGACGTATATGATTGGGTAAGTTTCATTTGATTTCGTGAGTTATTCGTCCATTCTATTTTTGATTGTCATTTTGATAATGCATTTTTTTGCACAGGCCAGTAATTCAATAACAGACGAAATATTATGATAACACTATTGATAGTCTTGACCTATTATAAAAAATATAATGGGATAAGACTTGATGTGTATATATAGTCGGGGGTTGACCACAGAAGCGTGAATTATATGGTCCGCACAAATGTTTTTCCATTTTCTTGTCATTTGGACCTTGCCACCTTGGCAACCTTGAGCGGAATAAATAAACTGTATGCTTCATAGGTCCGACGCCTCATTATAAGTCCGAAATTTCGGACTTATGAGGCGTCGGACCTGTGAGGCGTCGGACTTATGATACGGCCACGGCAGAAGACTTTAGCTCGACATGGTGTGTTATACGGCAGTAACACGGCGCGGTTGCAAAGGTCGCGCTACATGCCGTGTCGAAATTGTATTCCCCATTTATAAATATTGAAGGTGACTCGTGACTAAGACTCGGATTGGATCTTTGTTACTCGTGACTCGGACTCGCCCTAAATTTGTGACTCGTGATATCTCAGACTCGGACTCGACCTGCATGTGACTCGGACTCGGACTCGATGCTTGGTGACTCGAATACAAGTTTGTACCACAGACATTACAGGGTGAGTAAAAAAAAAGTGAAGTTCTACGTGTAGCACTTTCCAAATCTATGATATAAAAGCCCAATTCATAAGCCTTCATTTAGTACAAGAATCATTCGAATCACTCATGTACTTTTCAAGTTACTGAATTTTAAACACAACAACCATTTTGAACTTCTGCCCACGGATCACAAAAAGGTAAGTGTTCTTTCAGCAAAACGAAAACAATTCACATACGGATATGTGTAAATTGTTTTCGTTTTGCTGAAAGAACGCACACCGGTTTGTTTTTTTTACTCGCCCTGTTTAATAAAAAAAAGTTCTTTGGCTGGTTTTTGCCTTAATATTTGGCACACTTTGACTGTGCGTCATCTTTAGTGAGATTCCCCTCCCTGTTTTCCACCAATGAATACTTCTGGAAATCCACGTTACAGCCTTTCCGCATTTGTAAACATAAACCTGGATCATATCCAAGCATTGTAAAAAAAAGAAAAAATACAAAGCAACGGGTTCAGCTAGAGTCGA